>QKQZ01013747.1:0-22738 GCA_003595255.1 Solenopsis fugax
TATATATACAATACTTATGTATATAATACTTATATATGTAACTATGATATATATATATATATATCATAGTTAAGATTGAGCAAATGATTCAATGGATTTCAATGGATTTCGATATAATAAATATGTCTTCAACCGCCCAAGTTGTTTAGCATAAGTTCATCAATATTTCATCTAGGGAGACAGAACGTTATTTTAACTAGCGTATTTCTAAGTTCTGTCTGTTATGGTATATTTCTAAGTATTGAAGTATTATTCGTTCTTTATCTAAAGAAATTATCTCTATCTTTAATGAAGTGTATAAGTATTGCAAGTAAAATTTTTTAACTGATGATTTACTTGCATGCATCGAGAAATCCACAAAGTTGACTGACAATATATAATAATTAAACAACTAATAATAAGCTTTATTTTATTCAAATAAAGCTATAATATTTGTTTTCATAAGTTACTTCTTATTTTAATTGATATTATTTTAGCCTCAGTGATCGAGGTGGTAAGATGCCCGTACAGGAGATTCGGGAGGTTCCAGGTTCGAACCCTGGCTGAGGTTATATTTTTCGCAATAAATTCTTTACAGTTTTTTCAGGGGGGAAAAGGGGTCTAACATCATCAAGCAAGTTAGCATAGTCAATTATTAAATTGTTTCTAATTTAATAAATGTGATATTACCTGTTCAGCTTATAGCTATGTTATGATCGGAAAAGTAATTCGGCGCGCAGTCGGTTGAATTTGAAAAAAGGTATATAAAAATTACACAAGTAAAATATATAAAAGCACTAAGATCTAACTTGATCGTAGAAGGCGTTCTTGTTTCAATTTGTATGTTATACATTATTGGTCGAATATCTCTCTATTTTTGATGATATTATCATCTTAATCTTCTTTTGAAAGAAAAACGTATTACACACACACACACACATATATATATATATATACATACATGATTTAATAATTTTTGTATTACTACACTAGTTCTAAAAAAATGTAAAAAAATATATTTTACAAAATAAATATGTATTGTAATATAAGACGTCGCAAAGCGTTTAATAAATAGAAATTTATTCGTTAATTTTCTTTGTTCTTTCTCTAAATATATGATTTTTTTTAATATAAAGAATATATTTCAATATAAAGAACCGGAAACTTGCCTATATCATCATCATTAAGAATTCCGTTTTCGTTATACATCCTGAGTGTATATGGGATGTCAACTTATCTCTCATGTTAACCTTGGCGCTCATGTTAATCGCTGAGAGAAACTTTAAAAGCACAGGTGCTGATGTATCTGCCCTCATTTTAATGTCGTATAGCTATCAGCTTACGTATATTCACATGTAATGTGAAAAATATATTAACTTTGCCGTGCGGCGGCACATGAAATCTATTAAACATTTATAAAAACAAATATATGTAATCATTGAAAATATCAATGAATACATATAATTCAGATATTAGTTAAAGATAGATAAAATGATATGAAAATTATTATTTATCAATGTTCATCATTTTATTTTGCAGGAGAAGAAAATGACTTTACATCAGATGGTGAAGAGAGCGGTGGTGGAGGAGGAGGTGGCGAGGAAGCCGTGGATCTCACAGCGACGAGATCTCATCAGGGTGATGATGATCCTATGGAAGAGGATGAGGAAGAAGGTATCGATGAGCAAGACGAGCAGGATGAGGACGAGGAGGGTTCGCGCAAACAGATTCATCATCGACAGGACGCGGAGAACAATAATAACTTTGTGGAGAGCGGCCTACCTACTGCTATATTTCCACCTGCTGGAACTAGTCACGTCACCCTTGAAGCCCTTCAGAATACAAAAGTGGCGGTCGCCCAGTTCGCAGCCACTGCCCTCACCGGGGCAGACAGCGAAGCGGCGCTACAAGACCTGGCATTTCTGGAAAACACGCTGTGCACCCTTCAGAATCAACAGGTATTGCAATTACAGCTGATTCGACAACTTCAGCAGCAATTATTGATCACTCACGGGCAATCGGTAATGCAATCGACGGCAACGGAGCCAACCGATAATAAAGAGGCTTCGTCGTCTCCGATTATTCATCCGAAACCATTGTCGAGTCTCGCGTCACCTCCTTCTTCTCGTCCACCGAGTCATCATCAACAAACGTCACCGGCGCCGTTGACGCCGAATCTGCTTCAGGAACGACCAACCTCGACGAGCAGCGCTTCTCCTTTGAATCTACCCCTATCTTCGTCCGGCACGACATCAACTGCCATCACAACCACCAGCAGTCAAATACCGATGCCGCATCAAATGCCGCCGCTTTGCTCGATAAGCGCTTCCCTCGCTTCATCGATCATAACGAACACCGATCCGCCGCCGCTTCACGAGCCAAACACGCTGGACATTCTTCAGAAGCGCACCCAGGAAGTATTGGATAACGCGAGTCAAGGACTAGCCAACAATTTGGCCGACGAGCTCGCGTTTAGAGGCAAGGGCTTGCGACTATCTCCTTACGATTCGAAATCAAGCGGTGGTCGCGGCGAGCCCTTCTTCAAGCATCGATGTCGCTTCTGTGGCAAAGTCTTCGGTAGCGACTCGGCGCTACAAATCCACATACGATCCCATACAGGTGAGCGACCCTTTAAGTGCAACGTATGTGGCAGTCGGTTCACGACCAAGGGCAACCTGAAGGTCCACTTCCAAAGGCACACAGCCAAATTTCCACACGTTAAGATGAATCCAAATCCCGTTCCAGAGCATTTAGATAAATACCACCCACCTCTCTTACAGCAAATCGCTTCTGGGCAGAGACCGATGCCGTCTCCGCCACCGCCACCACCACCATCCTCTCATCACCCTTCGTTTCATCCGACAACAACGCACGGTTTCCTCCCGCCACAACCGCCCATACCTCTGAGTCTCACCTTATCCAACATGACGCCCATTTATCGATCTCCAGTTATTAATCACCGGGACGATCAAGATGTGCCGGAGAATCTTAGTAAACCCATAACCACCGCTCCACAGACGTCTCCCACTTCTCCCGCTGCCATATTGAATTCTCGTCATTCCTTTCACGACAATCTCCATCAACAACATCAAAAGCAGCAGCTTGAGCAGAGAGAGGAAATAAAACTCGAACAGAGATCGCCCGGACAGGAACAATACCAACAACGACCGATGAGCCGGGAAGGCGCCGAGCGAATAACACCAAAAAGAGAACCCGAGGAGACGGAAGAAGTCATTGAGGAAGAAAGCGATGATTTTGAAGAGACCACGAGACGATATCTCAATTCACCCCAATCCGTGAATCCACCGTCCCAGCCGCAAACGTACGAGGATTGTAGTATGGACAGCAAGATCAGTGGACGTTTAGAGGGCGACGGAGAGATGGAAGTGGACGAAGAAACAGAGGAGCAACCTGAAAATCTCTCGGGCAGAGGTACAATCAATCGTTTACCCCAACAGATCGGCGCGTATCCGGGAGCATCGCCGGCTAGCAGTAGTGCAAGTAGCGGTAGTCTACAGACATCTTTCGCCGGAATCTTGTTTCCTGGTCCCCCAACTCATCACCAAATTCCTCACCTTCCTGTTTCTACACAAGCAGGATCAACCATCACAACCGGAAATGAAATGATCGATCCATCCAAAGATCCAGCGATTTATTCGTCCTTACTACCGCGACCTGGCAGCAATGACAATTCTTGGGAAAGTTTGATTGAAATAACGAAAACTTCAGAGACATCCAAGCTGCAACAACTAGTCGACAATATCGAGCACAAACTGAGCGATCCTAATCAGTGCATCGTTTGTCACAGAGTGCTTTCATGCAAGAGCGCGTTGTTGATGCATTATCGCACTCATACTGGCGAGCGTCCTTTCAAGTGTAAAATTTGCGGTCGCGCCTTCACGACAAAGGGCAATCTGAAAACTCACATGGGAGTGCACAGAGCTAAACCACCACTGAGAGTGTTGCATCAGTGTCCCGTATGTCACAAAAAATTCACGAACGCTCTCGTATTACAGCAGCACATACGTCTTCATACCGGGGAACCCACTGATCTCAGCCCGGAACAGATTCAAGCCGCAGAAGTAAATGAGTTCCCGCCCGGTTACCATCCGCTGGCGTCTTTCCTTCCGCAAGGATTTCCATCGATACATCCGACTAGCGCGAGCTTCTCCTTAGGATTCCCTCCATCCAGGCAAACGGCCATCGAGCAACAATCGCAGGAAAGCGATATTGAAACAAAAGAAGAGGCTCAACGACAAAGATTTATGGAGGAGCATAGCGAAGAGATAGAAGATCAGGAGGATGAAGAGCAAGATCATAGAGAGGACGACGAGAGGTGCGAATTAAATCGTGAAAGGCATAGCGTCGATGTCGAAGAAGAACAGGACCATGAAAGCGAAGATACGTCCGAGCACAAGGATATAACGGTTCCTATATTTTCGACTTCGTTGGCGGCTCTCGAAAACCAAGTAAGAACCATCACGACGACGGCCACGACGACAAATGTGGCCAGGTCGCCATCCTTTCATCGGTACAACGGTAGCGAGAAGAGTACTAGCCCACCGACATCCGGAGCCCCGCTCGATCTAACACCACGTGCTTCGTCTACGCCAGCGTCGGTGGCTTCCGCATCGCCAACACCGCCACCTCAGACGGCGCCGCATCATCCACCGAATCCCTTCGGCATGTTCGCGGGACTAATCCAACAAGCGGTTTCGTCTGCTCCTACCACCAGCACGATAGGCACGTCGAACATAAACAGCGTCACCTCGATGAGTGCTATCAACCCGGGTAGCGGTCCCGGCAGCGGACCCTTAGCTTCGCTGACCACTTCAGCCGTACTAGCCGCATCATCGACCTACAATCCGCTCGGCCTAGCTGTCGGAGGCCCAGCAGGTAGGAACTGCTAGCATCAGGGCGGGCTGCGGTTCCTGCTACACCTTGTCCTTCGTCCAAACTGTGATCATGATTCTTTGCCGCGAATCGCTAAGTCCAATATCGCCGAATGTACCTATTTCCATGACGTATCCGTCTTATCCAATCTCAATGTCCTGTTTGTGGTGTAGCTGGATCTAGCACTCCCATTTTCCTGTTATACAATTTTCTTCTTTTTTTCTTTTTCTTATTGCCTTTGTTTCGATAATCGTCTTGATTTCTTTCTTTTTCTCTCTTTTTTATGTCTACATTATTATACACATATCTAAATTATTATTCTTATCATTTAATTTTTCTATATTCTTTAATGTTATGCGACAATTTCTGTTTCTCATTACAATCGTGCTATCTTTTGCGATGCCGCGTCACATTTGTACATGCGTAGAATATCTTTGCGATTTTCGTCATGTTTAGAACGTTACGTTTCGGTTTACTTTATTTATTTTTTTTTATTTTTTATTTAGAAGACTAAAAGTGAAGACTCGGCCTCAATATTAGAAAACGTGGCTGGAGGTTAATCATTCCACCTTAATACAATAACGATTGATGTCTGCTCACATTGGGAAAGATTCAAAAGCAAGGCAAATAGGTCTTATGAAGGCAAGTAGGTTTTGTCCGAAATATTAAAAAATGTCAAAAGACAATGATAGGAAATATTCTCCAAATCAACTTATTATCTTAATAAATCTATTCGAATGAATACTAATTTAAATAAGAGCATTATAACTCACAAATTAATACTAATATCATAAATATTAGTTGTGTTCCATTGTGCCAAAGTAATTGTTTATTACTAGTATTGCTTTACTAGTATTGCTTTTTTCTTTATTATTTTTTAGTTAAACAATATTTTATAAGATATTTTGTACTTTGTTATATTTTGACATAAAATATAAAATATCTTGTAAAGTAATTAATAAATAGATAGATACATAGATAGATAGATAGAGAGGTAGATAGATAGATATACGTAGACCTCTTCAAAATAACCGCCAAAGGGGATAAACCTGAAATATATACGTAGAGCTTTTCAAAATAACCGCCAAAGGGGACAACCCAGAAATTTTGCGAAGAGAAAGACGACGACGACGACGACGTATCTAAATGACATAAATCGGGCTGAAAAATTACATGCATATTTCATATCTCAGGATCGAATGCACTTACAGATGTCATTCTGGTCTCATTTTGCTCGTAAAAATCTATACTTTTCCCCATTACATTCATTTTTTGATAACATTAATTTGTTTAAGAAATACAATCATTTTTTTGTTAAAAACTGTGTTTGTTCCTGTAAATGATACGTGGTAGCGTCTTTTATATGGTAGGACGAAAAAAATATACTTGGCGCGAGCCGCTACCGCGTCTCTTGATAAGCCTTATCATATGCAGCTTAGCTGAATCTTTATGCTGATATTTTTTGTGTGATTTTGTCATACATACATTTTGAAATTCATCAAATTGCGCAATAAATTTTCAGTCTATAAATGACCACTGAGCATCTCTCGTCAACTAAATTTTTTGTAAAAAATTTATTGTTGGTTTAAAGAAAATTGTAATTTATTTCGCGTAAAATTTAATTTTGCGTTTTACTTAAGGATTAATAATTCTAATACTCGTAGTAATAGTAGTTCTCATGGTAAGATACTCTTAGTAGTTTGCCATTGCCTTCCAAGGGGTAGCGATTGAATAAAATATGATATTTCTAATCAAGTCGGATTTGAACCGGGCCTTTGACACGGAAAACAAACGACAACTCTTCACGCCACGATCACTACAAAATCTATTAAATTAGACCGTTCGGAATCGACGTTTAAACTGTAGGTCCCGTATATCT
Source organism: Solenopsis fugax (assembly GCA_003595255.1). Taxonomy (NCBI): domain Eukaryota; kingdom Metazoa; phylum Arthropoda; class Insecta; order Hymenoptera; family Formicidae; genus Solenopsis; species Solenopsis fugax. The sequence goes on from QKQZ01013747.1 coordinate 6,752, forward strand.
GTGTAAATTGTAAAAAAAGCGAATACCACAGAAATATGCTGAGGAATTATCATGCTCTAATTAAATTGTAAAAATTAACAAATAAGAAAGCAATGTAATCATATTTACGAAGTAATATTAAAGAAATTAAAAGGTACAAAGTAATAGATACAAAGTAATAGGTTATCGTGATTGCAATCATGTTCAATTGTTTGTCGAGGAGGTGTTTACCTAAACTCGCCCATTGACAAATTAACAAACATAAGATCTCCCCATCCCAAAAAACTATAAAGAATTTGTTGTGAAAAATAATCTTAGTCAGGTTTGAGCCTGAATCTCCCTATATTCTAGGCGAGTGTCTTAGCCAGTTTAATTACCAAAGAACTATAATATTTATCGTAATAATTAATATATATTGAGAGAACGCACGTTATTATTAGGCCCACGTGTATTAAAATAGTAATTAAGACCGCGATTTGTAAAACACAATTATTAATTGTTTTATTTAATTTTGAAATAAATATAATAAAAATTTACCTTGTCATCCTTCCCCAAAATATTACTTTAATATATATTATCAAGATATTAATATATATTATCACAATATTGAATACAATAATACTAATTTTAAATGTCGCTTATTATTAATTTTGAATTATTAGCAAAAGGAAATAATGTAAGACTTATAGTAAAAAAAAAAAAACAATATATAGCAAACATCTATTATAATATGTAGCTTTTGTTAATAATTTAAAAGTCATTCATTTATTAAATGCAAATATAGTAAAATTCCGTTTATTTATCTTAATATGTTGGAAAACAGTTCCGATAACTGTTTAAATAGTAAAAGTTCATTAGCTCTTCTCTCTATATCCCCTCTATTACTTAATAGTTTCGATAATAGGAGTTAATATTCAGAAAACTGAAGTCGAGTACGTCAAGCTCTTATAGACTCTGACCTAAAGTAAGCTACCATCGAGACATTTACAACGTTTATACCTATGGGTACCTTTAGTCCTAATATAAGTAGCTTCATATCCTAATATAGTCTTCATATAGTGCCATCTACCAGGCTACTGGTATATTTTACATCACTTTCTTAGCCTATCTCCGTTTACACATGTTACATCATACAACCTAAGAGTATCTAAGATGGTCAAGGAACGCGAAACAGTTACCTGACTCAAACAAATTCACAACTGCTTATATCGTCGTGATCTATCGTGTTTGGATCAAATATACTGTATAGATAGCGGACTAATGCACGGTGCAAATTAGACCATATATGAATCATAGTTATCGAATAGTTCGAACAATAAAAGTTCAGCTATGAGTTCGTTTCGAAACTGAATACGAATTTCTATGTACAAATCGAGTGTGATTAAACGGAGTTCTCTCTCTCTCTCTCTCTCTTTCTCTTTATCTATCTCTATCTATCTATCTATCTCTCTATTTATCTATTTGCTGTACGTGAATTAGCTTGAAATGAAGATTAGCTTCAGTTAAAGTAGTAAATGCGGGATATAGAGAAAGCTTCGTTTTGGTACATGTACACACACCTAACGATCGCCAAAAATCACTTAATATCATCAAAGATTTGTTATCAAATTGACATCAAAATAACGACAAAAAATAGCTTGCTACCTGGGGAATGTTTAGAAAGGGGGGAGGCAGGCAAAGCCAACATCGCCAAAATGAAAACCTGACTTAGCCTTAAACAGTCTCTAAACAATAAGGGGCTATGACACAAAAAAAACTTATGCAGACGTGAGCAGTAAAGAAATCAACAGTTTATGGTTCATTTACATTAGCGGTAGTAAGCCGTAAGAAATTGGCCAAACACAATCGATTATTCTTCTATAAATCAACTATTATTGGTCAATTTATTCTTTATTTCCTACTACCAATCCTATTGTAGATGGACCTTTAGATTTGCTACCGCCTACGTTATGCCTTAAGCTTTCGACTATGATTGGCTGATTCGCATACTAAGTTTTACTGCTTAAGTTTTTCTTTGTGCCGTAACATTGTACAATATTCCTCTGGACAATTCAAAATAAGTTTCAGTTGATAATTCAATTAGCCTCCTGACGATCTATATTGAATAATACTCAAATATTATGCAATAATATAAAGCGTTTAGGGACTGCTTTAGATTAATGAAATTGGATTTTTCAAAATGAAATGCAAGAGAAGAGTGGCAAAGCCGCCCTTTTTTTCCTACACTTTCTACTTTTCATTTATCTATCTTTTATCTCTAGTCAAACATAATCAGAAATTTATTCACATTTGGTGAGATATCGCATATTACTTAATTTTTATTTTATATTAATATACTTGACCAACTTTATTTATTTATAACTTTTTTTATAAACAATGAGCGACCATTTCTATCTTCATCACAGTATTAAGAACAATGGTCTTGGCAATATATGTCATTGGGAAAGAATACTGAAAAAGTAAACTTTTATCATAAATTTTTTTGTGTACAATTTTTTCTTGCCACAATTTACTCTCATCTTCTCTATTATTCTGTTTCGTTTTATTTAGATTAATTTTTTCATAGTTATTAGTGTTTATTGAGATATAAAGAGTAATCATCATTCCTTAAAATCGCATAATTGTTGAAATAAATGACATTGTTAAAATAAATAAAATACAAGGAAAAGCATGACCAGCATAATTTTTAAATTATTTGTTATAAAACTATGTTATGAAACTACGATGAAGATATATTACTTATAGTGCTCGATAACAATTAAGTCACGAATTACATCAATCAATGGTCCAATTGCTACCATTATCACCATTCGATATCTTCAAGATATAATTTCTACCAAGACATAATTTAGAAATATAGATCGTTAAATATATCAATTTAATATAATAACATAATAGTTCAGCAGTGCTTATATTTATATCATAGAGTTTCATTTTTTGAGAGCTCAGACATTTTTAATATGATTTAATATATCAAGCAACAGAAAAACTTAATTAAGATAGACTAGCCTATTTTTGACATTTTATTAACAGTCTCTTACTGACAATTCTTATATTTTGATAAATTGTGGTAAATAAACATGGTAAACAAAGTTTAAGAAAAAAATTTCGTAATTTGAAAATAGTTATCACGTTGATTCATATATTAATCATTCCATCTCTGTAAAGAAAGTATCATAGTACCTAACCATCATATTTGTTGGCTTGTGACAATTAACGTTAAAAATAAAAATATTGTTTCTTTTAACAAGATGTAAAGCCAATTAAATCTTGTTCTATGAGATATATCATAAACTAAAATTTGTAATTAAAATTTGGCTCACGTAGAATTTCTTCGTTAATGAGATTCACATAAAAGTTACGCCGGTCACGCTCTTCCTTCTCAGGCTGTGTATTAGATTTTACGAATCGTAAAAAAAATACACAATGCGGGGCTTTGATAGAGTAAAACGAACCGTAATTCGAAATACGCATACGATGGATCGAATCGAAAATGTAAAGGGGTACAATTTGTTACAGTACGTGGCAACACCACATGTAAATTCTGCTACAAGACGTTTGCGTGCCAATCTGCATTGGAGATTCATTACCGGAGTCATACGAAGGAGCGACCTTTCAAATGCACCATATGCGATCGAGGTTTTTCTACGAAGGTAATTAAATCTACTTTACCTCGAAAGCGAATACTGCGAATTGCTAATTTTTCTCTTTCTCTCTCACTCTCTTTCTCGTTTGTATATCGTCTTTAATGTGATTCGTATCTCGATATCGAAATACCTTGCTGATTGCGACATGTTTAATCATTTCGATACCTTGATGTGTGCATCCTGCAGAAGTATTTTATTTATATAATTTCCACACAGAAACAGGAACAGATTTATGCTGACGTTGATATGACTTAAACTCAAAACTTCTCAAAACTGTCAAGAGACACCATAAAAGAATGTTGTATAGAAATATCTATACTTCTTTTAATCATTACACGTATAATATCCGTTAAGAATTTGAAAATATTTGTTAGTTTCAGAAAAATCATTATCCTCCACTCTACTTCCAAAGAATATATTCTGAATGCTTATGGCGTTAAATAAAAATATAAGAGAGAGGAAAATTTACGCTAATTTTTTTACTTGATAAAATGATTGATATAAAACATTTCGTATATCATAATCAGCTGATATAGATATAAAGCACACTGCGCATACATTTATTTAAATCTTAAGCGCTAACTTAGGGAATGTGAATCGCCACAAAATTTTCAAAAAATTTAAATAATACTCTTGCAAAATTTATTTTGATATATGTATAGTCGAATGATAAGAAAGAGTTAAAAAGAAATAATATATTACATATATATTAGCATGACCGCTAGCGCTAACAACTTTATAAAAATATGCGCTATATTTATGGATTACTCGATAATTAAAAATCACTAATTAAATATTAGAAATATTTTAGGCAAAGTTTCTCCCGATACATCTACTCATACCACTTCTATACTCTTCTCGTTGTTCTGCTGTACTTTCAGAACGATGATACCGGTCAGCAAGTATGTTCCTGCGCGGACCAACCCTTCGCCGCGAAGGGTCCGATCCTCCCACAACCCAATCCCCAATATCGCTCGTACCCGGCGAGATCGGCCGCCGGAAATAGTGAGAAACCGAAACGCAGGCGGCGGCGGCCTGAGGAGCGGAAGAACCGGGGGCGGACAGGAACAGGAGGGGGGCGAAGGCTGACGTCTGTTTTTCCTGCCGTCCGCCTGCCCCCGCTGATGCCACCCGCCCTCGGACTTCTACCCTCGGACCACGTCTTCCTGGTAAGAGCCTCCTCTACCAGCAAGCGTACACGCGTTCGTCCTACGATTTCGTGCAGTCGATAACATCACGACCAAGTCGCAATTATCTTTTTGCGTAAAAATATTGTTACATTAACGGTCGAATATCTCCAATTTTAAAAATATTGTGTTCTTCCTTCTTCATTGAACTCAACGACCTTAACTCAATAATTCAAGATAACTCATAATTATCGCGAGATTAAGCGAAATGTACACATCCGCGCAATATACACGCGATAACCTTATAAAAAAATACAGGAACATAAATATTGAGTACAACACGAATTACTTCGATAAAACAAGAAATGTCTTATGACATATTAAAATTCTTATGTAAATTTAAAATAAATATGTAACCGTAAGATGAATTTTTCCTCATCTAAAAAAAACCTACATGAAGCTCCTAACGTATCTGTATCATGACATTCAATGCAATATTCACAGATCGCTAATATATTGCATACAGATGCCACACATAAATAACAATGTTACGACTGTTCTTTTCTAGGAATCACAGTCAACGGCTTAATTAAATACAATAGAACGTGTTTTGATGCGCAGGGTAATATGAAGCAGCATATGTTGACTCACAAGATTCGCGATATGCCGCCACATCTATTCAGCGACCCTAAGCATCAACAGCAACAACAACAGCAACAACAACAGCAGCAGCAGCAACAACAACAACAACAGCACCAACAACAGCAACAACAACAACAGCAACAGCAACAAGATCGAGAGACTTCCCGAAGTCCAATGTGCGTCGATGATTCGAGCCTACCGCCTCCACCACCACCTCCACCACCCCCACCGATGCCACCGACATCCATCGAATCTACGATACCAGTGAAGAGATCACCGGAAGGAGATCTGCCAGCACCGAAAAGACCAGCTAGTAAGTATAATTTTGCTCGCGTTCGTTCGCTTTCATAAGAAAAAAAAAAAAAACAAAAGAAAGAACTCTCAATCTGCTTCTTCATCGAGCGCCACCCGTATCATTCGAACACAGCTTCGCTCGGCAAATCAAATCTCATCGCTAACGCGTTAATCACGTTTGGTGACCCACCCCGCTAACAAAATCTGTAGTTTGGAGTTTCCCGACGCTGCTGCTTCGCAACACGCTTCTTAGAGTATTCCTTTTGCTTCCTGTCCATCGTTATTTCTACACGCTTTGGAATTTTCGCGTACTTTGGATTACTGGTGGCGGTTACGCACACTCTGTTCGTTTTTTCATTCATACAGGGCAAGTTGGATTTTTTATAACTACGGTGGCATACTTCCATTTTCCAGTGCTAGGTATAAATATTATTTCATTAGAAATAAATTAATACTTTAAAGACATCATTGAGTCTATTTATGTCGCACTTTTATCATTTTCATGATTCACAGCCTCAGACTGAGACTTTTAAGAAATAACGATCCTTTAATCATTATCATCGCATATCACTATCACGAAGTCAGGGGCAGTTTAGCAAAACCGTTATGTGTATTTGCAGGCCTGCCGAGCAAGCATTTGTGCCAGATTTGCAATAAGAATTTCTCCTCATCTTCGGCGCTCCAGATCCATATGAGAACTCACACTGGCGACAAACCATTCCGATGCACCGTCTGCCAGAAGGCGTTCACCACAAAAGGCAACCTCAAGGTATAACACATTAATTTTCTAACTGTCGTCGAAAGTCTGAGTCCCTTCTACAAGTCCTTGAAAATCTTTACTAACATGAGCTAGCCGCTATCGCTTCTACTAACGCCAAAACGCGTAAGCGTCGCCAATTGCTCAAGCTCGATGAAACATCAGCGCCTACCCGATAGAAGTTTAATGCGTGAATATCGCCTCTGATCGCCTCTTGTATTTTTCTATCATAGGTGCATATGGGTACTCACATGTTCACCAACGGAACGTCGCGTCGAGGTCGACGGATGTCGTTGGATATACCTCCTCTACCAATCACGCCCAAGGACTCGGAGTTTCTACAACGGCGACCGGACCTTTTTTACCCGTATCTTCCCGCGCCATTCCTTAACGGCGTCCAGCAGAAGGTAATACTTATATTACCTCCTACGCTCGAAGTGAAAGGCTACTCTACCAGCGTTCAATTAAAAAAAACTAGTGTATTAAGTTTTACGGACTTGCTATAGAAACGTTGAATTCATATTACAATCAAGTTCGGATAATTCGCGGAAATATTTATTTTTATTTTATCGCAATTTCGCGCCGATTTTACGTAACGATTGTTGTTCAATTTAAAATCGTTTGACGATAAACGATTAAGCAAGCATCACGGAGAGCCGCATTAATCATCATTTATTTTCATTTTTGTAGGTAATTGTCCCCGAATAAATCTAACCAGATGGCGTGCATTACTTACAGCTGAACGAGATTTCGGTGATTCAAAGTAGCAATGGGTTACCGCCCCATTCCTTGAGCGCGGGCAAATACGCGGCAAGCCTGTTTGGCTCGGTGTACGGTGCCAGCGGGGGAGGCTTCTCTCTGGATAAGCAACCGATCGGCCCGACTAGTAATGGACCTTTAGTGGACGCCAAATCCGCGATACCCTCGGGATCTATGCTCTTTCAAACACCGTCACCCTCGCACTCGCCCGGCGCGTCGTCCAATGGCGGTAATCAGACGTCCGCCAGCGTGTCTTGGACCGGCGATACCCTTCAGCATCATTTCGACCGGGAAACACCGAGCAGAACCGAGAATGACGCCACACCGCCCACGGCGCGGCTACCACCGCCACCAGCGAGGGGAGAGGGATTAGCCGCGTGAAACTTAACGGATACATATCTTTCCACCTAACTGCACGAAAGGCGCGATCGTCCGTTCACGGCTGAATCACGGCTGCATAAGAGGCTGATAATATAATCGATACAACTCTCTCAGACTGAATTAGTTTAGAAGAAGAAAAGAAGAATCGTGATGAGTGAATGCTGATAGCGAACGGTCTCGACCCCGCCAATCTTCCGTCCCAATCGGCAAAGGTTTACGACTCATCTGATCCGCGTGATTATTAGGAGTGGAAGATGAAGTTTTCAATCGCGCGATGATGCGTGGTATGAAGATGATTTCGCAAATCCCGATCGGAGCAATCACAATATATACGCCACGACTACCTATTTTCCGTGCTGTATCCGTGCATTTTAAAGGAAGACAATCTTTGGAACTGAAAACGTTCGCCTAATCTCTCTCACGTCGGGAGACCGGAACGATCGGAACGATCACCGGGACAAACGCGCGAACGCAGCTCGTTGGTGATCAAGTTGCTTTTGGCATTTCTCCATGTACGAGTGACGACATATCCTTACGCCTCTCTCCTGTTCCCTCCCTTCCTCATCCCTTCCCACGCCCGATAGTGGTTTTCAATGTCTGCAAGCGAAGACACCATGTTCCTATTATCGCGCTAGTCTTAATATGCGTAAAAGGGGTCGGTAGATTCCATCGATTCGTCGACGGCTTCCGAGTAGACTAAGACACAGAGAGTTTCGACCTCGATTCGGTGACTCTCGATACGCGATGGGGCTCGATCGCGTCACCGCCGCCGCTGCTCGCGTTCATCGTTTATTCAAGTCGAGGCTTCGCGTCGCTTGCCGCGATGCGGGCGGCTGGTGACGAGACGTTCCGCTTAAATATTGATCCCGCGCGCGTGCTCGATCGAGCCTCGTATAACGTGCATATGTATTTCACATACGATTTGCGAATCCCTCGTACGGGATTCGTGGGAGTACCCGCGCTAAACGCGACGCCTAGACTGAGCTCGGCTCGTGAGGGAAGGCGAGCGTAGGCATTTTGGAGCCGCAAGACACGTGGCGTCGCGTCCTTACGGGTGTCCCCGACACAGTTCGACCGTCCATTCGCGACAACAGCGGTGGTCACCTCTCCGGGTTATCTAAGGTTAACGTTATAAATACTTATAACAATATATAAATAAATATATATATGCATATATATACGAATATACATGGAAAAGTACATATATATGTGTGCATATATATTATAAATATATAAATACTTGATTATATATATGTATAATGCGTATATATATATATATATATATATACACATATATATTATACATATGTATACATACGTACATTATATTGATGCAATAGGGCGTCAAATTGTGCGATTGTTGTATATACGCGCGACTGTATATGTGTTGCTTCCGTTTGTTTACGATATGTATGCGTGCGATGTGTATGTGTGATAGAAAAACGGAATTAGAACGAGACAAATGCGCGGATGATAGAGTATAGGTGTAATTTAGGAGGCGGGCCCGGCAGCGCCCCTCGCTGTGATATGAGAGGAGCAGCCTGCAATCACTAAACCAATGTACTTATAACTTGTATCATAGTATTATAATAATGATAATAAATTTATTATCGTTTTCACGCATGGATGGACGTATGCAGGAGATAGAGCATGCGATGTATTGCGAATGTCTGCGAATGCCTCGGAATCAGTGACTAATTAAAAAAAAGAATAACACTTAGTAGTAATTAAACGTCCATCCTCCATACATCATCGGCGATGTTTACGTTGTCGTTGTAAATATTAATTATTATGAAATTATAATATTAATTAAATTATAACAAAGAATATTATAATATTTATGATATTTGTCATAAATGTTATAATATTTATTATGATAATTATAACCATAATAATAAAGTATAACAATTGTAATAAATATTATAATAATAAATTATGACAGTAATTAAATTATTATAATATTTATTGTAATTTTTTTACTTGAAATTGTTTGTATTCGTAGATGCATCGCTCATAGTAATTTATATTGATTATACAGTGTTACTCATTTATATGAGAAAAAAGAGGAAATACCATTTGGAGAAGTAATGGCGTCAGACGCTATTTAAAATTTTCGAAAATTTTCACAAATCATTTTTTTATTTTATTTATCAATTTTACGGATGATTCGAAACAAATATTTGTTAATTTAGGCAAATATGAGAGAGACTATGACTATATCATTGGCTATGTTTTAATATATTTTTTTAAACGCGATTGTAATTATATTAGAAAGTTAATTACACTCTAATAATAATTTATAGAAGAATTTTAAATATTAACTTTTTATCTGTGATTTTTTAGTAAATAACCCATGTCCATGTAAGTAAAATATACATTACTACGACATTCGACACATTTAAATGACATGACATATACGTAACAAAGCATCTTTTACATTATTGATTGCGCGTAATTCAGATCTTTTATCAAACATCAACTGAAAATAGCCAGTAATTACTTGATACAGTAGTATTAATCATTATCACCTATATCGTTATGTATTTAATCAATTACTGAACGATCGAAGCATCGCCAATGAAACGTATACTACACATTTACAACATGTACTAATTTATGATTTATTTATTATTCGCTTTTTCCGCGAAGTTCCGATTCTGGTACCTATCATCTATGTACATCTACCGTATCCACATAAAGAATGTAATTCTTTATATAAATAATACCAAATATTTAATAAAATCGCATGTGTAACGAAACGGATATTTTTTTCTTAGAAAATACGTTATTGACAATATACGTTATTGGATATCCAATATGAATATCCAAAACCGAGCGTGAAGATATTGTTTGACTCATTAACAAATTTGTCGTAATTTCGAACTTGATCTCCGCATTTGCAGAAGCAATACCGAAACTCTCACATATAAATTTCACTTGTTATAAAATTTGTAAACGAAATAATTTGAAGAGGTTTAGCGATAAAGAGTTATATGATATAAATTATTGAAAATGAATGACTGGATTTATACCCGCGGAGGGTGAATTCCGTTCATCGAAAAGAATTATTTATTGCCACGGCTGTCGATTATTTTACTTCCGATAAACTTTCTTCGTAAATGTAACCACGGTACACTTAAACATTTTATAATCGTCTCTGAAATTCGTGAAAAGTCTGCGTGTTTGTCAAATGATATCGTAATCAGTATGGCTGACACGCGATGAAATTTTACGTGTAATCGATCCTACATGTATGTACATACTCAGAAATTAATACTCGTGTAACGGCTTCTATGTATCTTCTCCTTTTTAAGATGAAAGCCAATCTACAGAGCGAATGTTACAGCGGTACATGCTACACGACAACACAATTAGAAAAGTGCGCGTGAAGCCAGACAATATACGCACTTTCAGTGAACACTTCGACAAAGTAATTCATCCGATTTCTCGTTAGAAAGAACGAGAGAACGAGAGAAAGATCGACAGATTTAGGGAAGATTCCGGAAGAACTCATCGATGATCTTGGTATCGATCCAAGCATCTCTCTTGTCGCGTAACATTACTAAATAGGACAGAAAAAAAAACATAAAAAAGAAGCAAAAGAAAGCAAAATGTCACTCGAAGCAAACTATACAATCTGTTGCTTCTTCTAGGTATGTCGCGTCCGCCAAAAATCAAAATCGCTGATAGCTGCTTGCTACTTACATAGCGCACAGTGTATTCGTCCATCTGCGGGAAATGTGCCGAGAAACTTACGAGTTTCGTCAATCGTCGAGGTAACTTGACTCGACCAAGAAGAAAGAGCGATTGATGCATCGAAGCATATCGACGTTTTGTACTTATCAAATCAGATTATATTTTTACGTTCGAAAAGAAAGAGACGTACTAGAAAGAATGAGAAATATATATCACCGGATAATATTCGTCTTCGATGTGTAAGAGTGATTTTAATAGCGGCGATGTAAATTATTCGTATTGAGAAGAAGAGAAGTGCAAGTTCGATGTGTGAACCGTTAAACATTTCACCGATCGATCCTATGGGTCCCGATCTTTAACTCTAGCCGATTAACAGTTAATAGTGGTTTTATGTCATAGATAATTTTTTATGAACTTGTATATTTCGTAAAAATACACAAATACATTTCCCATAATGATTCCATACTAGCAAAACAATCTTTCGAGGATTAAAAAATCTTCCGCTTATATTTCGTGATGATTACTAATATATAAAATTACAGATCTTTCTGTAGAAAAAAGTGTAATATTTCTTTCTCTATCTCGAGAAAGTATCAAATGATGACACCCTTTTACGAGTAAAGCGAGGAAAAAACTGTGTTGTAAATAGTGACGAATGTGTGGCGAATAAATGGTCGATAAGTATAGCAACGCGATTAGCAAACAGTCGATGTACATCATAAGTGTATTACCAAAATTTTCGTAATTTAACGATTGATACGCGTTTAAGAGGCGCGCGCGCACATGTATGCCGTATAAATACTTTACACGTGCGAATGAAACGTTATGTGACGCAGACGAAAATATCCTGACAGCCATTGATCTGGCTTAATGTCCTGTGAAATTGTCCAAGAAAAGTATTGCTTACATAATCTTAAGTTACACTGTAAATATTGTATAATCCATGTATAAACACGACTGTATTAGATAAAAGACCTATCATTGTAGTTAAATACGTTATGAATCATTATAACTATATCACTTCAACAATAAACCATTATTATGATGATGAAACGGTGAAATTTCACGTTTAATCAATGATTATCTATGAGCACAATACTTCTTTTTTTATATTTGCAGAGTATTCAATTAAAAAAATTATAATCTTGTAATGTTCTTTTTATTTCTTAATACGGAATCTCTTTAGTATCCTTTTTAATTTAATATAATATTATAATCTTATGGATAAATTATTAATAGTTACATAAACTGATAACAGTTACATAAATTTTAATAAATGTTATTGTTAGCCATTTGTACTGATATTTCACTTTAAAGAATAATCAATGCAAAAAATAAAATTCATACAAAGATATTCGCAAGAGCTTAATTATATTTAATTAATTATATTTAATTAATTTTTATTTACATAACATGTAAAAGAAGAGCATTTATTTTTGTTATTGTAAAAGAAGAGCTTACATTTTCTTTTTTTATCTTGGTTTTAGCCTTTCTTGGTTTTTTTACCAATTCTTTAAATAATTTAATTACATACTATCTTTTTATAATTTTCTAAGTGAAGACTCTGTCAACCCTTATACAGCAAAGAGAAATTGAGAAGAGTAGCCACGGGTATTTAACCGTGACTTTACTTTGGAGCGCTTTTATATCCATAAAATTGAATATTGAACTACGTAGTCAATGTCTATGAAACCCGCAGGTAATGTCCATGATTTTGTGGTTTTCTTCCGTACTATGACCAGGGACAAAGTTGTATTGTAAATTTCAAGATTACGTCTACATGAATTATTTACATATTATTTATGTCTTATTATAGACTATTTACGTATTATTTATGTGTGTTATATGAAACTTTTTCATGTAAACAATATAAACAATTATTATAAATTGGATAATTCAATATAGAAAAAGTAATTAAGTTATTAAATGTTAATATATTTGAGACTTTAATATTGATAAAATAAAAATATACTATATTATATGAAATACAATTTCCATTTTTCTGACAAAATCTGAATTTTCTATGATCCATTGATTATTGTTTATATAGATAATATATAAAGCATAATTTACATTGTATACATGTAGATTATTTATATATTTTACGCGTAAACGCTCAAAATGCCCTGACCAGAAGTGAGATGGATTAAATAAACAAAGACAATTAATCTGATAGCCATTTTTGTCTATTTAACCAATTTCACTCCTGGACTACCTATGGAAATTACTTACGAAATTTATAGACATTGTCAAGATTTATAAACATTGAGGTATATAACGGAAACGCATATCTTCTATTTTAATTAGTCAGTTAATTGTATGTCAATTAATTGTAAATAGATTGTCAAATTAATTCACTCACCAATTGTTGTTGCTGCTGCTGCTGCTGCTGCTGCTGCGGCTGCTACTGCATTCCCTTTCCAAACTCTGAAAATATAATAAATATATTCATAAATGGAATATCATTTATTGAGCTATTATTTAATTTAATTTATAAACGTGACATTTATAATATATTTTATGTAATATAAATTTATTATATTTCCTTAGTCTTTGAACACAATAAAACACGTTAAATAATATTTTAAATAATATTTTTTAATGTTAGAACGTATCAAGAAATTACTACAACAGCAAAAATAAACATACTTAATGAGAATATTTCATATCATAATCACATATGCAAATTTTATTTAATCATAATCTCATTGTAATTCTTTCACACAAAAATATTACATATTGTATTTTATAAATTTGATCAAACGTAAGAATAAAATTTTATTTTTATTATACTTTAAAGTTTACTTTAATGATTTGTGACAGAATTCAAAACAGAATTTACTTGCGTCGCATCGACTTCTCGAATCATTACGAACTCTCGTATCATTTGTTAAATCTGCTTACGCGTACCGACCCTGGCAAAGAGTACGTTTATTAAATATTTATTGAAATGTTTATGAGATGTTTTTGCTGATAAAATCTCGGGTTATCGCATCTTTTAGTTTCGATTTCGAGAGTGCAGTGCAAAGTATCGTCATGATCTGCTTTCGCGAGTGTTATATCAAGAAAAAATATTGTGCCTTTGATGCTGAAAATCCGGACAATTTGAGAAGAGAAGGAGGCGGCCTAGTAGAAGCATCGGACACCGGTGGAGCAACACGCGGTAAATATAATTTATTTCTATATTATATCTTACGCGCGGAAGTGTTGATCATTTTTTAATTGAATATTCAGAAAATAAAAATTAGAAAAAGAAATTTTTCTAATAAAATTTTATTTTTTACTCACAGATCTGATGCGCAACGGACGGAGTTATTCCGGAATCACGAAGTTGTGATGGTACTGTAACATACAAATATAAAATTTAAAAATTAAAACTGCGCTCAAAATGATCAATATTTGAAAAGTTTATTTTTACATGCACGTTAAATTTTCAAAACTCGACTTTCAATTAGACATTTAATAATGCAATCATATCCAAAAAATACCTTTACAAAATTCAATTAAAATTTTTTCTTTCTTTAATATTCTTTTTTCTTATTGAGATGAAATCGGATAAAAGGGAAAAAAACTATTAAATTTAAATAAGAAGTTATATTTACCCCAAGGTTGCTCCGCTGAGGCTCGATGCCTCTCCTAGGCCTTCCGTTTTCGAGTTTCCTCGTCCAGTTGCACTCGCGGAACACTCGCGTTAAATACATTAAAATTGCGCCCGTGGACTAATTAAATTCAATTATTTTAAACGGCACTCCCGGAACAAACGCGTGACGCGACGAACCGGTTGCGGTTCGTTTATTTTCATTTAAATCGTCGACGAGTATACGTTAGCTTTATACATGGAAAGAATAAGTTCGCTAAAGCAAATGAAAAATTAATTAAGGGTACGTATTTGAAACCAAGTCTTTGTAGATTGGTTTTACTTTTTATTAATCTCGGTTAAATTTATTCTGGCTCTATAACCAGATAATTCGAGTAATGACGAATCGAATAATATTAAATTAAAAAAAATTAAAATTTTGTAATATATTTATCGTGAAGGTATGTGTATTCTAAAGAAAGAAAATTACAAGAAATCATATTTTATGATATAATTAATACTTTAAATATAATTTTTAAAGTCGATTATTTGTTTCCTCAGAATTTGACGTTAATCAGTACGAGAGTCTGCTCTCCCGAGTACTTGAACTGTATAATATCCAGAAATGTAACTAGATCAGCTATTCATATTTCTAGCCTATAAGAATATGATACATTAGAAGTATGAATAAAAAAAGTATTAACAATTGGATATATGATTATGACATATTGATACAACGATGCATGATAAAGTAAATAAAACTTTATATAAGACAAAATTACGATCTCAAAATCAAAAGCGCGCGTGTGCCCAACTCAAATAAATTGATGGCCAACAAACACAACAAACACATTTAATAAACGAAATTTTTATAGCGCATTATTTACACACTATTAGAATTATTAATATTAACAATAAAGATAGAAAATAAATAAAGTTCATTAAATAATAAGTATGGATATTGAGTGAATTTCAAAATAAATCCGTATATAATTCTGATAATATATTCTACAAACCGATTGCGCACGCAGTACATTTTCCAACAAATATCCAANTATATTCTACAAACCGATTGCGCACGCAGTACATTTTCCAACAAATATCCAAAATTTTTTAAATATTTAAACG
>QKQZ01013749.1:0-11239 GCA_003595255.1 Solenopsis fugax
CTCCTCCTCCTCCTCCTCCTCCTCCTCGTCCACCGCCCCCGTCGTCGTGCTCTCGCTAGGTAAAAAGTAGTGTCAACTACATCCCACGTTTGCTCCTCTCGGTGGAGACATGGAGTCTGCGAGCAAAGACAGAGCGAATATACTGAAAAATCGTATCAAAAATTATTAGCATGGTAAGATTAATGGGCTCGATCGTATATCAACGATCGGGATTGATATATACTTTTTCGGGACATTTTACTTCTTCCAATATATTTATTTCATTCGAGGTTTGCTTGGTAACCACCAAGCAAACGTCAAATATTGAAAGCTGTGAGAAACATCGAAATGCTTTCGTAGGCGGTATTTCTGTGCAATGAGAAATAAAGAAACTTGAAATACAAACTAATACGTGACTTTTAGTAAAAAAGTAAAATCTGTGCAACCCCAGATTAATTCCCCTACGCATGCTGTCGGGTACAGCTATCCCCTATTCGACACAAATGCTCGCATTTTGTTTCGCGAGACGGAAGTCCTATCTTAATCCTCGTGTCTGCCGTCACCGCGCACTGAGAGAGAAAGAGAGAGAGAGAGAGAAAGAGAGACACTTTAGTGGCGTAATAGGGAAGAAAAAAAGAAGGGAAAAAGAGGAAGGGAAAGAAAGTTCTTTTGTCATACTTTGGCACGGCACGAGACTGCAGTCAGCCGAACCGCGAAAAGCGCAACTCAGTGCCCGCGGGCACTTGGAGCGGAACTCCGTTTCCGCTGCTGAATCCGCGTAAAAGGCTTTGCACCTTCTCTTTTCTCCCTCTTGACCGCTACTTCATCTTTAAGGAGCTACTTATTCGTCACTCACGCGCAAACCAATTGTCACGCGTCCCGTACACCCCAAATGGCCTAAATGTGTCTCAAACCTATCAAGCGTTCGCACTTCCGTTTCCGGACTACACGTGACTATAATGGTCCCATTCCGCGATTCCCTCGTGTGTCAGCTTACATACGCCGCTTATCGAACTCGAGAGTGAGAACGGATTATCGATGATTAGACAGTTGACCCTTTTTTTTTCGCTAACGCAAAAAAACCATCTCCCGAATCTTAATTTCATTACAAGTATTAGCCACATTGAAAAATCTCTCGTACGTTCTTCACGCGAATTAGAAAAGATTCGTTTACACGTTAAACTTTCAGATCCGAAAGTTACACTTTTCCGTCAACGAGACTCACTTAAAACTTTTGCCATAAACTCGGCGAATGTACGCGAAAGTGCGTGTCGGTGCGCGCGGATACACGATATAATAAGCGCGTTTTAATAAGGAAGTAACGTCATCGGAGCAGCTTGCACGGAAGATGTCGCGTCGTCGGCCCCAACGAGTTTCGAACTTGTTATCGCCTAGAATCACAATTCGATCGCGTTCCTCGTGCACTCGCCAGACGAAGACACAGTGCCAACTCGCGGGGGTACGGCGCGCGCGGCGCTCCAATTACGGATGTATTTCACTTGCCGACTTGTCCGCTTAAACGCGCGCCGCACCGCTTCGCTCCGTGGCGGCCTTAAATGCGCCCAGGAAATTTTGCGAGTGTCACGAATTAGATCCATCTGTGCAGCGGTGCGTCCAAAAAGGCTGTCGCGAAGCGACTTAATTCGTACAATTAACTGACATTTATAGCACGAGCAGGTGAAATGTAGAGACAGCAAATAAAATGCATTCACGTGTCAATAAGTAATTTTCAGTCATTCAAGCGTTTCAACGATCAAAGGATCTTACATTGAATAGTAGAAAAGAAAGGTTTCGGAGATTGGAAAGAGTGTGTTCCCGATTCGATTAATTTCGTTTCGCGAGAACATTAGGGCGTCAGTGCACTGAAAAAAAAAGACTGATTATAACTACCAAATGTATAGTGAAATAGTATCAATTAAATATTTGGTCAATGTAACCAAAAATAATTTTACTTTTCTAAATATCTAATAACTTATACCAGGTTTGATAATACTTACTAAACATTTAGTAAAATAAAATTATTTTTGGTTACATTGACAAAATATTTAATTGATACTATTTCACTAAACATTTGGTAGTTACAACCAGACTTTTTTTTCAGTGTGGATTTTACGTACGATAGGAAGGCGACGGTCCCTCGTGCGAGTTAAGCTTCGAAGATGAGAATCAGTAAGCAAAGCTCATCCTTAATTTATTTTCGGATAGATTTTGCTGTAATAAACGGTTTTGTGCGGACTTAAAGTTTAACTCGAAATTAAAAGCGGTTCGAAAATTCTTTAGGGTCCTCCACCTGATTCTCCGTCGAAGACGATCTTCCCGATCGAAGGATACTTTCGAAAGAATTTCGCGATAATTACTCGCCTTCACTGTGCGGGAACACACGCGGGAGGGGGATAAGATGTGCTCGAAGAAAGTAACGTACTCGATAACTGCCATAATTGCGACAGATTCCTCATCGAATGCGGCCAGTTCGATATCCCTGGCGAGGCGGTCGAGCTGCTGCTGCTGCTGCTGCTGCTGCTGCGGCAAGGGCGTGGAAGGATGCATGTTGCGCCAGGTGTGCAACGCGATTACCTCCCCATTAAGTGCGCATGGCATGCTCGACGCACTGCAATTATAGAAATGCCAACGATATTTAAACCTTTTTGCTAGGCAGGAATATTTTAGGACTATCGCGAATACTGGACAGTGGCGCATCAACGTTTACGCGAAAGCGAACTCTTTCTCGAAGAGAAAGCGCCCACTGAGAGAAATATCAACGAAACGTTTAATTAAGTATAGTGATCAAATGAATTCTGTAGTTACTGGTACTAAAAACTTAGTCACATTTAACGAACCATTTGGTTATAGTTGTTTTTAAGCAAAAACAATTATTTGGTTGAGGCTACAGATTATTTAATCAAAACAAGTATATACACTCAACAAAGAAGTGTTTAATTTTAAGATATTAAAATGTTTTATTTCTATCTCCGTTTCCGAAATACTTAAAAATGTTTTAGTTTTAAACGGTGTTTAGATTTGAAACACTAAAGTGTTTAAAGCCTGTTAAAAATTTCAGTTTTATACGTTTTATGCCTATTTCCAATGTAGATTAACTTTAATCTCAGTTTAACATACTCCTTATCTTTTTCCAATTCTTAGAACTAAAGAAAGATGAAGAGTAAGTTAAACTGAAATCAAAGTTAATCTGTTGGTGGAAATAGGCATTAATAGTGTTTTAAATCAGGCCTGCAGCCGGTTTGCACTTTTCGACCGACTTTGCTTACTGTCAAAGCATCTATACTGCGGAGACAAAAAAACGCCCGAGCTCATTCTCGTTGATGTGAGTAAATTCATCAAAAATTAACGTTGACATTTCATCTCTTAAAGCATCAAAATTCAAATAGACTTTTGCAATTTTAATGGAATAAGCCTACGGGGAAAACCACTAAAAAAAAACGCGTCGACAGTAGTACCTTAAGGATGATATGGAAATCTATTGGTATTAAATTTTAAATAAAGTAGGACCTTCTGTAACAAAAGAGATACAGAGGGGACTCTCGCGTTATACGAAACCAAATGCGGTTTCGTATAACGCGAGTCCCCTCTGTATCTCTTCTGTTACAGAAGATCCTACTTTATTTAAAATTTAATACCAATAGATTTCCATATCATCCTTAAGGTACTACTGTCGACGCGTCTTTTTTTTTAACAGTTAGAACTGAATAAATACTCCATTTTAATATAACAGAAAATAATATGCAGTTTACTCTATTTTAAACAGCATATTAGAACTGAATAAATACTCTTTCTTCTAATCGCGTTATATGGAGGCAGTAGCGCAAATTTTAATTCGCATTATAAGAATACCGCGTTATACGGGATCCTACTGTATTTAAATATACACACATATACATATACAATACATACTGTATTTAAATATACACACATAATTAACATACGTGTTCTACTTTAAAGTGTTATTTTGAAGTTTATAACATAATATTAATAATAATAATAAATAAGATGACTCTATAAACAATGAACAGCGCGTGGGGCAATGTGCTTCAAAGCACTAGAGCCTTATAGTGTCGTATACGATTTACAGCTGTTATCATCCCTGAGCTTGAGCGTTTTTTGTCTCACCGCATAGTCTAGATGCTATGACAGTGAGCAAAATTGGTCGAAAAGGGCAAACCGACTGCAGGCCTGTTTTAAATCTATATACCGTTTAAAACAAAAACATTTTTAAGTGTTTAAAAAACGGAGACAGAAAACATTTTAATATTGTTACGTACGAGGGACTCCATGATTTCCCTTTTCGCAAATGAAAAATGTCCTTCGTTTTATTATGAGAAAAACGCGATAAACCGAAGAAATTGGTTCTGAGAAATATCATTCTCGAATGTCACAACCGAAGCGATAAGATAGTTAAAGTAAAAAAAAAAAGGAGAAATCGTGAGTTGACAGAATCAACAGCAATATTTGCTCACCTTGATACAATGATTCGTAAGAATGGACAAAGCCAGTATTTGAAGAGAAAAAAAGCTTAAGTTTTTATTAAGTTTGGCGACGACAAAAGGTAAAATCGAGTCGGACAGGAATTGTTAAAACCATAAATTAAAATTCATGGACCTGACTTTGTCTGCCTGCATACATGTCTCGTCTCGAACCGGAAGAGTGATAACAGCTGATTCATATTAACGAATATAGAAAACGAATCCTAAGCAAACGGACGATATAAAAAATTATGATTGCAAATTTTCCTAAAGTGGGAAATCGGTGGATAAGGGATCTCTCAAGTGATTGAGCGATGCGACAACTCACCCCTCTTAGAATTAAGAAAACTCGGGCAGAGACGGAGAAATAACTCAAATCTCGCCCAAAATACTGTTATTATTATGGAAACCAAATTTCCCTCTACGAATTAATAGAACAATTTCCGCGCAAAACGATTTTCTCCGCGAATTCTCCCTAAATTTTAGTAGACCTCGATATTTTGTTCTTAATAGTCTCCACATTATGTCATAGCATCTACACTGCGCGCGGAGACAAAAAAACGCCCGAGCTCATTCTCGTTGATGTGAGTAAATTTATCAAAAATTAACGTTGACATTTCATCTCTTAAAGCATCAAAATTCAAATAGACTTTTGCAATTTTAATGGAATAAGCCTACGGGAAAAACCACAAAAAAAAAACGCGACAGTAGTACCTCAAGGATGATATGGAAATCTATTGGTGTTAAATTTTAAATAAAGTAGGACCTTCTGTAACACAAGAGATACAGAGGGGACTCTTGCGTTATACGAAACTAAATGCGCACAGTTAGAACTGAATAAATATTCTTCTTTAATATAATAATAACAGCATAATAATAACAGAAAATAATATGCAGACCCTAACGATGAAAAAATATATATAGACCCTAACGATGAAATACCTGTTTTCCTTCCCGATCATTTCCACCCATACCTCACTCCAATAGACTTTTTTTTATCATTTCTTTCCTCCCTCTTTAGTCGTCATTGATGAATTTAACTAATTCCGTCTTCTCCAGATGTGTCAAACAAATTATAAAATAATAGAAGTACTTTAAAATATGTTCATATAATAAATACATTGTAATAATTACTGATAAATATTGTCATTAGTATAAAATCGATATAAATATTACATGTCACAAAATATCTTAAAATATGTTTTAAATTATCACCATCTTTGCAACAGAAATGTATTTAATTTTTCACTTTAAATTAACGCAGCCATTGTAACAGAAATATGTTTAAATTATCCCTTTTAAAATCAACAATTGTAACAAATATGTTTAAATTTATCTCTTTTAATTTAACACAACCATTGTAATAGAAAATGTTTAAATTATCCCTTTAAATTAATACAACTATTGTAACAAACTGCGGCAAATCACATTATAATAATTTTCTTAAATGTCAATTCTTTCCGTGTTGTATAATAATCACTCAATTATGTACAATAATCATAGAATATACGTTTATATTAATGTCTACAGAAAATCATAATTGTTAAAATTAATTTCATTTCTTTAAATTAATTTATCTCGTCTCGTCGTTCGAATATCAGATTGCGCTTGGTCCAACCCCGAATTAAAGAGATTAGATTCTCTGTCTCAAAAAAGAACCGACAATTGCACGATTCCTGGAAATAGGTGTTATAGCGTCTCATTACACGCTGACTCCTATTCCAGAGTCACAAAAAGTGCATTTGACTTGTGACGCACGTTCCTCTAGTGTGGCCACGAGAAAACTCTTTGTTCTTCCTGCCTTACTCAAATCCTAACAGTCTCTTGAATCTATTATTTTTTCTAAGGCTGGACGTAACAACATCTTAAAATTAAAACACTTCTTTTTTGAATGTCTTTAGTAATTAGAACTATAAAATTTATTTGATCATTATTTGACTAAACATACACGTTAAGTCTATCTCATCAAACATTTCTCTCAGTACCGAGATCATTTGGGAAATATTTAGAAAAACTTGCATTACTCTATCAACCCCTTTCTCCGTATAATTGCCTCTTTACAGTTTCACAAGAGTGCAGGGCATAAGTAAGTCCGTCCCGAGGTTTGAATAATACCCTATCCTTTTAATCCTCAGATTCATCCAGTATCCGCGAGAAGCCCAAAATTAGTCTGTTTGCACGTGGAAACGGAGAACTGTCGAGAAATCAGCGATATTACTTGGCTTGAGTCAATGACGTTTTACGCCGGTCAACATTTACCGCGAGAACAAAAGCGCACGTACTTCGCTGTTTGTTATTCGCTGGTATTAACGTTTCCGCGGACTCTGTAGTGTCTCTCGCGCGAGAGAGAGTAGGCGCGAACTTCAGTATCGAGCTTCTCGTAACGTTTGCGAAGGTCGAACGGCGTTCGCGTCCGCCTCGAGATAATCGGAAGCGAGTTGACGGGACGTCGTTCGAAAATCGATGCGGGCTTGCAATTTTTACCTTACGCGCCGTCTAACGACGGCATTGAATTGTTCATCCCTCTCGGTAGCCTCATTTCATTATACGTCGAGGGTATAAAAAAGCTTCGCGAATCGAATTTCTTAACAATGACATCTTTGACATCCGAATATAACGCTTCTCTCCGCCTAATCGGAGCAAGTCCCAAAATTAGTTTCTCTGCACGTAGAAACGGAGAACTATTGAAAAATCAGCGATATTACTTGGCTTGAGTCAATAACGTTTTACGCCGGTCAACATTCACCGCGAGAACAAAAGCGCACGTACTTCGCTGTTTGTTATACGCTGGTATTAACGTTTCCGCGGACTCTGTGATGTCTCTCGCGCGAGAGAGTAGGCGCGAATTCTATACAACGCTCACGTGATTTAATCAGATAAGTGTAGGCGGTAAATCTCACGATATTTCGGAGGACGTTCTTCAGTGTATATACTCTAACAAGTAAACCTACCCAAGTGTCACTCTTCGATTTTGATGAAACTTTGCACGCTTCTAGGGCGATGAAAAATAATCGACACGTATTTTTTTATATTGGCGGTAATTCAGTTTTAAGGGTAGAAACTACCCTTTGAATATTTGGGGATGTATTCAAGATTTGAATGATATCCATTAAACAATTTAAATTGTGAAGGCTTTATGGGGGTTTTCGATGTCGCTGGATTCAAATTTGATGTCGAAAATATCATTATCAAAATGGCGTCTCATTGAATACATCCACAAATATTCAAAGGATAGTTTCTACCCTTAAAACTGAATTACCGCCAATATAAAAAAATACGCGTCGATTATTTTTCATCGCCCTAGAAGTGTGCAAAGTTTCATCAAAATCGAAGAGTGACACTTGGGTAGGTTTACTTGTAAGTGTGCTATGTGTAATACACGCGGAAATTATTCGCGACAGGATGTTTAGTTTGACTACTAAAGCGCAGCAGAGCGTTAAAAGTGATCCCGGGACGAAGGCGTTTAAAATCGCAGTGGATAGTTGCCAAGAGGTCGGCCGCGACATTACGGTGTTATCGCTACTTTACGCACTATGAACTCCGCGGTTTCCTTTTTTTTTTTTTTTTTTTTTTTTTAAGTGGGGAAACCCTTTATGGGTCTTTAACCCGAGCCCCTGGGGAGGTAANAAAAGGAAAGATTGTACAACACCATGCATTTGCTACGAATAATGCAGAGAGAAAGAGAATAACGCATGAAGATTTAAGGAGATATATAGGACATTTCTCAAAACGTTAAGAAAATTATGAAAAAATTGTAGATTGTTTTATATTACATTTGAAAGTAGTAAAAAAAATTTGGCGACAGTTTTTTATCTGGATAAAAAGTTATTTTAATAAGAAGTGGATGTGTGCTCTAATGAAAATATAATTAATAATGAAATAATGAAATAAGAAATAATGAAAAAAATCTGAATTCCTTTAAGTTAAGTACTTTAAATATTCTTGATGATTTATGTAAAGTTTCATTGCGATGCAGAGATCAGTTCTGTAAAATAAACAAAATTTATTTATTTATTTACAAAATATTATAACAAAATAGACAATCACAATAAAAATTTGTATAAATCATCTTGAATACTTGAAGTACTTATATCAAAAAATTGGATTTTTCTTAATGTTGTAAAAAATATTTTAATTTTTAATACAGTAAATAAACTATAAAATATGTTATTAAATAAAAATATAATCTTATTCACATAACTTTTATATGTATATAATTTATTTGAAGTGTTAACACGTTTCCAAATTTTATTTACTTTGCAGGTATAGGATGTCCGATACATCCTTAATGACGTTATTAAAATTATCGGGCTCGCTTTTGGAAGCAAACGCAAAGATACAGTAATTCAGCCATTGAAAAAAAAGGAATTGATAAAGTGTTTCATCAAACTGATCACTATATCATCAGTTATTTGACATTTTATCAGTTAACTGTAATAATCAGTTTATCGAGACACTTTTTCTCAAGGGAGGGGGGACTATCCTTGTCAAACTGTCCTTGTTAATCGACTTAGGAACGTATTCGCGCGAACGCCGGGGATTAACACGGATAATCAAGCAGCACGCGGGATCTCTCCCGGCCGCGGAAGGCGGTCTCGATTTTACCGCGTTCGCGGATGTATGTAAAGGCGGCTATGCGCTGGAGCGGAAAACCACAGTTCCCGTCATCGTGCTCGCATTGGTTCATATAGGGTAGCGGGTCACAATAGTGTAACTATGGCTACACATAGCCACCGCGCCGCCTCGCCACACCGTGTATCCGATCCGCTGGAGAATGGGCGCTATAACGGCGACGAGAACGGCGGCGCACGGTGGATTATAGTCGGCTGCGCTGACCCTACACCGTCGCGCGACCTGCTCCATAAATAAATATAGAAACGTATAGAAACGCGCGGTCTCGTTAACGCCGTTGCCTCCGTATACAACGAACAACACACCGGCCTTAATTAGTTTGTTAATACGCCCAGCCGACGTTCAGACGTCACGTAGCGCGTCCAGTTTTCCGCGCGCCGATTCCGGAAAATGGAAAATGCTAACGAAGCCGCCGGTCATCACCACCGGACCATCACGGACACCCCCGCCACCGGTTTAGGACGACGTAGGAGGACCGGAGCAAAATCGCGCCAGCGGAAGTGATTTAGCGCGACGACTCGCCAAGTGAAATCTCACGGGAGAGCGTCTCTCGGAGAGTGCTCCTCCGTACATACAAGAACAACTGACGTCATTTCGCGATTTAGGCTACTTGACGCTATAAAACTCTTCGAAGCGTTAGGATCTTTGATTGGTCGATTCGTAAAACTCTTTGTTCCGTTGCTGGTCAATCAAAAGCTTCGGGGCATTTTTGATCAGTCAAGTGGAAGTGTCTTGGCTAATTGACAATTGCAGTAATCACAGCCGAATATGAGATGAGAACAACTCGACTACGATTAGTCAATTTCCTTACAGCTTAAGGCTTTTACTACTTCTATCGTAGATTGACTATTAGAGGCGAGAAGAAAAGCGTGCACTGAAAAAAAAGACTGGTTATAACTACCCAGATAGCATAAAATATTTATAAAATATTTACTAAATATTTATAATATTTATTTTAATATTTTATAAACATTTATCATAACATTTAATAAATGTTTTTATGGTTTTAGATTTGACAGATCATAAGTATTTGTCATAAATATTATAGAAATATTTTATACATATTTTATATACATGATGGAGAAAGATTATAAAAATCTTTATCCAAAATATTGTTAAAATATTTATGGTCAATATTTATTAATATTTACCACAAATATTGTGTGCTATCTGCGAAATATATAGTGAAATAGTATCAATTAAATATTTGGTCAATGTAACCAAAAATAATTTTACTTTTCTAAATATTTAGCAACTTATACCAGATTTGATAATACTTACTAAACATTTAGTGAAATAAAGTTATTTTTGGTTCTATTGACAAAATATTTAATTGATACTATTTCACTATACATTTGGTAGTTATAATCAGACTTTTTTTCAGTGTGAAACGCTTTTACAGAGAGAGAATAATATTCGCGTCGTTGGAACTTTCAAGTGATGAAATTTTGTTGCCAATAATTTTGACATCCGCGGGGGTGCGTACCGTGAAGATAATTAAAAAACGCGACGGTAGTCACAGTTTTCGCGGATCGGTGGTTCGGAGCGCTCTCTCGAGCACTTATCGTATTCCCGTGGCACCGCGGCATTACGGAAAGTCCGTAATGCCGTTTAAAATAACGCCCGGTGACAGCCACGGGTTGCAGCAAGCAGATAACTGCGTGTCGCGCGTGTGCGCATTCATCGCGAACAATACGGGCGATCTTTTAAAAGAGATCTACTTGGCGCACCTATACAGACGGCGGATGATGAGTATTAAAATCGCTTGCGTCACTGTCCGCGATGTTCTACGTTAAGTGGACAGGCGGTAGGCCGCGCGGGCGCGAGCGCGATTATTCGCTGCC
This sequence comes from Solenopsis fugax, assembly GCA_003595255.1. Classification (NCBI taxonomy): domain Eukaryota; kingdom Metazoa; phylum Arthropoda; class Insecta; order Hymenoptera; family Formicidae; genus Solenopsis; species Solenopsis fugax. The sequence continues at coordinate 10,934 of QKQZ01013749.1, forward strand.
AGGATGCGTGTCTAATAATACGTAATGCACAATGTTCGTCGTATCGCACGATCGGATCGAAGTCCTCCGGCTTCCCACGCCCGCGGAATATCACGGTTCTCTCGTGCAGAAATAAATAAATGTACATTTGCTCGAGGGAAACCGACCGAGCTTGATCCTGAAGACTTGAAGGAATTTCTTTTTGGACTACGGTCCACTGTACACTGACAAGTAAACTTACCCAAGTGTCACTCTTCAATTTTAATGAAACTTTGCACACTTCTAGGGCAATGAAAAATAATCGACACGTATTTTTTTATATTGGCG
>QKQZ01013751.1:0-10287 GCA_003595255.1 Solenopsis fugax
AGAGAATTTTATTGCTTTAGCGTTTTTGGAACAAGTCAGGGACTATTCGTATTTCGTGTAATTTCACCTTTCAAGTATTAAGTTGTGTATTTTGATACATAGAACGCGAATATAAAAGAAATAATTGTCATACAGCAAAAAGTAAACACGAATGTTTCAAATACATTCAACTGGACACGATACATTCAAAGTTTTCAAAAAGAATCTTATTTATNTTATTTTACTTAAATTTTGAAGAAATGCTGACTGTCAGAAATTACTTCGACTGTCGCAAAACACATTTTTTACTGTCACGACTTCAATATGACGCCGTCGCCAACGAAACTTTATTTGCAATTTCGTTACATTAGGACGCGTTTACAGTATTTAAAGTAAATTTTTAACCTGTACCCATTCAAAGATATTTCCATTTTTTCGAATAACCCTACCGTCCGAATTGCCCCAGTCTCCCCTTAATGATGTAATTGCAGGGTTTCCACAAAACCAAACAAATTCAAAAAGTTAATTAATTTTCAGAAACATAAAACTTCTTATCTTTAAATCATGCATAGTGTAAATATTTCAATTTTTCTTCTATAGATACACAAGAACAAAGTTCTAAGCTTTAATTAATTTGGAAACCCTAGATTTGTTTGGTTCTTGCGGAAATTTTATATTTACGACCCTTTTATATTTATATTTCCCATTTTCAGTTTGATATTTGTCGGAACAAAATTATTCACGATGTGACGCTACTGTTAAAGAATGATTTGATACTATAAATCGGATTAAAAAAATGGAGTTACTTGGTTTTTGTAAGAAATCTTTAAATTAAAAAATTACAAAGAAATTGAAAAATGTAGAAACTAAGTAGTTAAAGAAATCCACTCGAAATAAGACCTTACTGCTGCAATTTCGTGGAAAACAAACTGACATTGATTGAAACGCAAGTTACGAGCGGGATATTGCTTCCGGACAAATCATCAGGAGTGGATGCTCGTTTCTTTCAATCAATGATTCAGTCTATAGTCCTGTGTACTCTCCTGTATGTTTGTTATCGGGGCCTTCGTCTCTTTGCCGGAAATGAAATACGACGGTTTAGTGGAACAAAATTGGTGTTTTTAAATTCAAATGCATGCTTTCTTTTAAAATATTATTCCACTTTCTAACGCGCTAAAATAATTGTCTTTCGGTCAGTTATGATTATATCAGTTAATCAACTCAAATCTGAGACATTTATAATGTTCTACAAAAGCTCATATATGAAAGCTTGTTACGCAAATTTATTAAACTCAAGATCGATAGCATTTTCTTGATGCACTCGTTGCGAGCCGGCGAAAATCTCGGCTGGTGATTTATGGGAACGCGATTTGCGCGAAGCGCAGAATTTGATCGATGGATAAGAATGTTGTTGAATCGAAGTTGGCCGCTGTATCGGGTCGATCGGATAACCCCTCGATAGTTAATAACCACCGTCAGCCACCGTCTGAAATTCCACGAGCGCGAGCGGTTCCTGTTATTAAGCCGTAGCCATGTCAGAACCTCGAGTCGTTTTCGCGGAGATGATCGCCGTAATTAGCGATTAATCGAAGTGGTACCGGCGAATCCTGCCGGCGTTTACCGCCGGCATTTAAGAGCGAATTAGTGTTTTCGGATCTACGTCGATATTAATTAGCTCCGAACTGAATCCCACGATTTATAATAGTCGAGTTGCAGCTCCTTTTTATGGCGCCTCTCATAAATCAATACGTCCCCGGAGAAAAATAAAGTGTTACTAAAGCAAACAGTGAAACTCTACCCTAGTAAATCTATCTCAAGTAAATTAGTTCTTTGCGGAATACCTGTGATTAAATGAAATTTAGTAGCTCTTTGTTTCTCACTCAAATAAAATATAGTAATACTTTCTCGGAAAATAGATTCTTTCTCTCAAAATGTAAATGTGTAAATATAGTAATGCTTTATTAACAAATAATCTTATTGATATTTACTTCAGGATATTTATTTATATCGAGAATTTTTATTTTTATTATTAAAGTTAACTATTGAAAATGGTAAATATGCATTTGAAAAAGTCTGAAATTAATGTTAAAGAGTTAAATTAATAAGCAAATTTTGTAAAATTAAAATACTCTTTTTCAAAACTAATTGACAATTCTTAAAAGTTTTGTTGTTTCTTTAAAATTCGCTTTCATAGCAATTATTTTTCAAAAAGGAAAGATGAACACTATTTGTTGAAAGAAGAACTTGAATTCTTTTTGAAACAATATCAGCATCAGAATATCAACTTTCAACGTTATTTTCTTTTATTTTGCTACCAGATACGTTCAAACTTTTAGTACTTTTTGACCCTTTTCCTATCGCGCGTGCATCGTCCGTTTCTCAGCTTCGGAACGTGTAAAACTTGTTCTCGGCCGTTTCATTTTAACGAAAAGAGATGCACCCTCTTCCGAATTTCATTCGGAGAGGAAACAGCAAGCTTGTTCTCAAGCGATTATCTCTCGTCCCGACATAAAAATATCGCAGAACACTGAAATACGTGTAGATGCCTGATTTGATGCCTTCCTTTTGTCAAGGAAACCTTAGTTTGTTCTCTTTTATTTTAAACATGCACCGATTGATATCTTTAACCTACTGCTCAATATTTGCTGGTATAGTTTCGATAAGTTTCTTGTGAAAATCACACATTTTTTTGTTTTCTTTTTTTATTAAGTTGTCGCATCTTAATTTCTAAGCAGTTGCCTGACAAAAACTGAACCTCGGCAGGAAGGTGTTATAGATTAGATAAGCCTAAAGGCAACTAATCTCGTATAACCAACAATTAAAATAAATTTTATTTTGTAGAAATTTTTATTAAAAATATACCTTTTTTGTAGAAATTCTTTCACGTAATATTTTTGTTTCCAATTAAATTCAATAGAAATGTATAAAATATGTTTCTGTGTGTTTTATTTCTTATGTCACATAAAACAATATCAGGAGAATGATTCCGTTATTTTAATATTTTATCTTTAAACGTATTTTTATTTGTGCATATGTAACAACCATTCGTGTGTAAAAATAATACACCTTCGTCATAAAAACATTTTTATTGCTTATCATCTCTCGAGTTCAATCTTTATTTCGTCTTTAATAACATTAAGTTAATCAAAGAGTTTCTACATTTCCAATTATTCTTGCGATATCTGCTAATTGAAAGAGTATAATATTGTCATTTGCTTACGAAGTTAAATCGCTTTGTTGAAACTCGTTCAATCTTGCGTAAAAAACCTTTCGTGACAAGTATTTCTCTCGAGACCGAGCAGGCGGAATGACTTCTTCGAAAAGTGTTTCGAACCTGTATTTGTGGTTAATTAAACGTACCTGTGGGTCTAACATAAAAGAGAGGAAATTACTGCTCTGCTTTTTTTATCATGTCATAATTGATCTAAAAAAAAAAATAAAGAATTTCGAGAGTGCATTTATTATAGATCCAGTTTCTTTTGGTAGAAAAATAGAAATCTAAATACATGCCCGAGATCTCTCCTTCCGCGTATATTAGAAAACATTGTAGAATAGAAGATAGCGATAATTTCAAATAATTATCTGTTGGAATGTGATTCTCATTTTGATTACAACTTATTTATCCTTGAAATTATTGCTACAAGTCACGCCATGCACACGCGTATTCAATCGCATTAACGAAGATTCGATTTAAAGTGTTATTTAAAATTGAAGTCGTTTGGCTGGCTGAAGCCGCGAGTAGCAAAACGTTGAAACTTCTTCGCGCGTTTCGCTCAGCTTCTTTTTCTCATCCCGCAGCAGGGAGAATTCCAGTGCCGCAAGCGAGCGGTCGATTCATACACTTCGAGCGTTTCGCTAACACGTTCAGGTATGCTAGGCCCTTTTATTGGTACAGTACGCGGCATCTACGTGCACGGAATTCCTCTCTGAGATCTTGAAATGTAACGAAAGGTGTTCGTTTAGATTGTTGCGAATAATTGACATGATTCTTCTTGATGTCTTCGTGGAACGGAACATTTTAATCTAATCCAATTTCCGTATATCTTTGTTTATAAAATTAAAACATTACATTGAAATAAATTGGCAATAGTGAAAAAAATGGTGCCAAAATATAAAAGTCTTTTTAAGTGGATATTCTAACTTACAGCGTGGAAAAGAATTTATTTTTGATAATTTTTTTAAAGAAAATTGCTGCATGTCCTTTTTTTATGCTTTTGTACATTTACGTGTACATGTTTAGTAAATATCTACAATTTTTTTATACGGCTAAATATTTATCAGTTTTAATGTTATGTAAATTTAAAAACATATATTTTTCAAGTTGGTTGACACGATTTCTCAGAAACACTGAAGCTGTCGATTTTAACTTTTACGTATATATAAAATACATATCTGTTTATTGTCTAAACTAGAAAAAATATTGTAAAATTATTAAAATGGCGTAGTTTTTGAAAAACAAATATAGATTTTTTTTTACAAATTTGATTTTAACTTTAACGTTAAAAAAATAGTTTATAGGTATAGCAATATTAGTTTAAGCATTACATAGATACAGTACCGGTCAAAATTATATCACCTTTTGATTTTTTTAGCCTAACTTTTATTGAAGTGTATTGAATGCACTCAAAATTTTATAGTGAATACTTGATGAACGGTATACCTTGTACATAAAGTGTAATGAAATTTGATATATGCTATGATCTTTGAATTTTTTGTTAATTTTTTCATAGTTGCACTTTTGTGCTTTCTTTGTTTATCGTGTCGCAATCATTGTTTTTACCATCATAACCTAGTTTTAGCAGTTAGATTTAATATTCCATATTATTTAGACTTGTTATAATGACTCAAAATATATGATTGAAATTTAACATATTTTGGAAATTTCAAATAAAATTAATTTTTTACAAGTTGCTATTTTCATTATTTGATAAAAAGTTATTACGTAAGTTACACTTATCATCAAAAGATATTATGATTTAATAGAGATTCGTGAGCTTTAAAACAAGTTATACTAAAAAAAATCGAAAGGTGATATAATTTTGGCCGGTACTGTATGTATTTTGCATATATGTGCAAAAATTAAAGCCTATGACTTTAGTATTTTTTGAAAAAAATCATGTCGGCCGACTTGAAAATTGTGTTTGTTTTTAAATTCAAGTAATATGAGAATTAATAAACATTTAACCATATCAAAATTGTAGATATTTAGTACATTTGTACAAGTAAATGTGTGAATGTGTAAATTTTCTTTAAAAATATTCTCAAAAATAATTTTTTTTTATTTTGTACTAGAATATCCCCTTAAAATAATAGTAAGAAAGGAAACTCTCTACATTGAATCATCATCGCAGCACATGAAAACTAAGGAGCGAGATGACGCAAAAGCACATTATCGCCTAAGATGGAATTTATGGTACGAGTGTCACCGTAATCGTTATAAGATGGATTTTAATTTAAGTCCCACTTAAACTTTAAATAGAGTCGCCACGGCGGTGTCTGGACGTCTCGCGGTACCTCACCGTAATGCTACGTAAAGCCGTAATTACATCCTGTCGTGCCGAGGACCCTTTTATCCCGTCATTTGCGGTCGGAACCCACGCCGGCTTCGAACCATAGATAACGCGGGCTGTACGATTACCCGTGCCGCGTTCAAGAAGTTATCCCACAGGTGCCCCGTCTCGGTTTCCATCCGCTTCGGCTCGCTCGCGGATTACTCCCGGTAATCACGCGGATCGGCCTTGCCAGATGCGCGATAATTATCGCATCAGACCGATAAGTTTATTACAAAATTGCAGCGCTGGCGCGCTCGGAGCAGATGTTAGCGCGAGTTAAAGTCTATAGACATATTTCAATAGTTGTTCCAGCCAAAGCGGTTTCCGCGTGTAACCATTACAAAACGCCACAAATGGAACTAATTTTACAATTGTATAAAATATCATAATTCTTGATACGCATTAAATATTATTCCAATTTATAAGCCGTTTAATTAACGTAGTCACTGGAAATGTTGCTGGTATAAAATTTTTTACGAAAAACTTTGAATAAAAAGCGTTTCCCTATACGGGGTGATTCATGTAGCGAGAGAATCGCAACTAACTGGAAAAAATAAGCCTTTTGTGTGATGTTTCAAATAAAAGTTGTGTGGTTTTGTGGAGAAAATAAATGGTGTAGCATGTTTGACTTTCAGAGATCACTTCAAGACCAACTTGTCAACTTTCTCTTTTTTTTAATGGCAAATCTTATTTTTACAGATTCTTAAAACTGAATTCACGACGTTTTCAAAACACTGGTTTTGAATTGATTTTGGTGACGTCATTACCTATGAACTGTTCTATTTTTGCGATTAATCATAAGGCTATTTAAACAAACAACTTAACGATAAAATGTGTCGGATAAAAGTTGTTTACAATAATTAACTTATTAAATAAAACAATACTTTATCGTTAAATTGCTTGTTTGAAAAGTCTTACGGATAATAATCACAAAAAGTGAAAGTTTCATTGATAAGTGTTTTGAAAACGTCATGAACTCATCTGTAAAAGAAAATAAGGATAGCCGTTAAAAAAAAGAAAATTGACCTTGACACGATCTTGAAATGACCTCCTAAGTTCAAACATGTTACGCCATTTCACTTCCTCCACAAAACCACACTTTTATTTGAAACATTTATTCGTAAAAAATTCTTTTTTATTTGCGATTTTCATGTTACATGAATCATCTTGTGTTACAAATATAATAACTGTTATGAAGACTAACCCACAATGTTCTCTGTTTCCTGTTTTTTGCTCTTTACCTTTTTTAACTTCTTCGCGCATTATTTTATCAATGATCATGTTTCTTGCTCGTTGTCTCTTCCGGAGTTCGTTGACTTTTGTCAATTTCGATAAAACATTGCGCGAAGAGACAAAAAGGCAATAAGCATAAAGCAAGAAACAGGAAGCAAAAAGCACATTGTACCCTGCGAAGGTGTTTTGTATTTGTGACTATAATTGCACGGTAAAAGAATTATGGTTAGGAATTTATTTCTATAGTTATTCTGCTGCTGTAATGTTAATAATAATCTTTATGTTTATAATTTTATTTCTCCTTCAATTACAAATTAAGAACAACATTTTACTATAAAAATATTATTGTAATAAAATATCAAGCTATGAATGATAAAAATAAAATTAATTGTTATATAATGAATGCAATCATAATTATAGTGAATATAATTATTTTTTAAACATTTGTTTATTATTTACGTAGTAATAATTACTAATAGTTAGAATTTTCTTAATTCAACAGCCATAATTTATATAAACAATTATAAATATGCATAAATTAAAAATGTGACTATTCCGAAGATTTTAGTACTTAATAATATTTTTCTGGGTGAAATTATTAATATACATTTACAAATTCCCTCAAACTGCGCGTCGCAGGTTTGCTAAACTTTAAAATGCAACTGTTTAGTAGAAGCAGAAATGTAACATCACGAAATTAAATTGCTAATCAATTTAATAATTTTGATGCCAACAAGCATCTTTACGATTCCTATTCTATCCCGAAAACTGTAAAAAATTTATTGCGAAAAATAATGTTCTTAATTTAAATGTGTTGATACACTTCGCGATCATAATAAGATATCGATTGATTTAAATATGTAGTTGGCATCGAAAATGACCATGAATTATAGTTAAATTATAGTAATTGCAACCATTTTTTCCTCAATATAGATTAGTCTTTAAAGGTATCATTAGAACATTTCTGCACCATAATAAGAATAATGACTTACACCATAAAATATTTTCTAATCTATATACATAATAGCTAATTTTCTTCCACAAAAATAATCATTCTGTTAATTTTGGCTGCCTCTTGCAATATTTATTAAATGACTTCTCATTAGCTCGAGTTTTATTTAATACAAGAAAAATGCAAAGAGAAGAGGAAATCTTTAAAATCTTCTTTTTCACACGTCGGCAGAATTCTGAAGCACATTGTGAAAGCCCCGCGTGTCTAATATTCGACTTCTCAACTAATTTACATGAAAATAAGCAATCTTAAAATATGCGTGATACGTCTCGTAACATCGACTTAACACTTACTCGCCTCTTCCGTGACAATTTTGTATAGCCGTTACTAAATAACCAGGCACCATCGTCAATGCAATAAGTTACCGTATATGACTCCGTTATGCGTGTTGACGTATTGGCGATATGCGCTCGTCGACGTCGTCGTAAAAGCGTGCGCGCGTCTCGCGCCAATCGGGAATTTCGATTATTGCCCGCGAGCGCGATCGTTAACGAGGCATTTATTGCAGAGACGTGGGATAAAAACCGCCGCGGCCTCACCGTCGTTCGTTGGGCCATTAAGGCCGAGAGGGAAGGGGAGGGAGGTAGGCGCTTTGCTGATTCGAACGAACGAGCGAGTCGAATTCCCTTGCGCCATCCAGCGCGGCATGGGCAACCTCCTCGACGTGGTCCCTTCCTCCATGAAGGTAGAAAACCGGTAGCCGTCGTCACCGCCCTTCCCTCCCCTCCTCGCTCGCCACCCGGTCGGATTAGGAAAAAATTCCACGTAGCGCCGCTTAATGAACCGATTTTAATTTTGAGCGGCGCGACGCCCATGGAATAATTAATTAAGAGTGCCCCCGCCCTTCGTCATGGGCCCTTTTTCTAAACAGCGCTCGCTATCCCGCACAGAAAGAGAACGGAGGAAGAGGAAAAGATGAAAGACAAAGAGAATAAGAAGGATGGTAAAGAACACGTGCTTAATGTTTCCTTGGACTGAACGACTCTGTCACAATTGTGGCAAATTCGTGGATAAATTGAGCTTGTCGAGAAAGCGATGAATTTCCTTTGTTTTCTACGCGATCATACAGATTAGCACACCGTTCTATCTCTTTGCTGTCTGAAACGATTTTGGAATTTGTCTCGTTCTAACTAATATTATTTTTGCGATGCCGGTAATGATCTGTGAGAAAGCAGATTTTTACACTGAAAGAAAGGCTGGTAATAATACAAACTTTTGTGATAGTTACTAAAGCTTAATGGAATAAAAAAAATTCCAATCAAATGTTTGGTTAATATAATGAAAATCAACTTAATACTAAGTAAACGGCTGATTACTAGTATTATAGTAATCATAATTTGGTAATAATTAGAATAAAATTAGCATTTAGTTAGTTTTGGTCATATTAACCGAAATTTAATTAAAACTATTTTATCAAGCTTTATTTCATTATTATTATCAGATTTATTTTCAGTGTACCATTAATAAAATAATATTAAAAGCAGAGTTAAAGAAATTAATTAATTATTAGTATTTCTTGTTCATATAAAATTCAAAAGTATAAATCAGTTATAAATTATACATAAATTCATATTCTTCAACCAACACTAAAAAAAGAATTTGATAATATTAATTAATCTTTGATCAAACAATTTCTATTGTTAAATGTTTGATTGATATAATCGAATATTGAGTTTGATATTTAATAATTATATTAATAGTAACCAGTCGGTTATTAAACGGTTAGCAAACGATTATTAAACATTTAGTTATGTTAACTAAACATTTAATTGAAACTATTTTACTAAAACTTAATAACCACACTGAGAGAAAAAATTATTAAATATTTGTTTGAATGTTACAATGAAATATTTACTAAATGTAAATAATTATTTATTCAGTACAAGAACCACTTATTTTTAATTTAACTCATTCATCATTTTTTTATTAAGTAAATATTTATATACCATAAGTAAATATTTTATTGCAGCTATCCAAACAAATGTTTATTAAAATTTAACAATTTTTTCTCTCAGTGTATCATCTAGACTTAATTATTATTACCAAATTCTTTTTCTTTGAGTGAAGAAATTTGATATTTTCACCACCGCTTAATGAAAATTCGATCGATCATTTCTTTTGTGTTTGATACTCGGAGCTTGAACTACATACACATGCTCGCGGAAAGCGGGCATACGATACTACGTATCTATATTTATAGAAACCTCGTGTGCACTTAGAAACATGTTGCAACGCTGAAAGATAAAGAACACACGCTTTCTCCGACGCCGTCATCCATATGGAGGAGTTAACGATTGTTCCTCCTCGAACGCGCGCGTACATAATTCAATCATCCGTTTTGTTGATCCTTTTGCCCGTGCTATTGTGCGTGTTCGGGCAACGGCGGTCGCTAATTAATATCCGTTTAAAGGACCGCCGGTTTGCGTCGCCCGTGCGGTGGCCCAGGCTCCTTACGTGCGATCTCTCTCCTCCGCGAGTAACATGACCAAAGAAAGAGCGATTATTAATGCA
>QKQZ01013756.1:4920-23091 GCA_003595255.1 Solenopsis fugax
TCTCTCTCTCTCTCTCTCTCTCTCTCTAAAAGTATACAGCGGCCTACTCGAGAATATTTTCCGCTGAGATAAGTAAAACGCCTTGTTCATCTCACAACACCGCTTAGGTAAATACGTCCGGCGAGCGAAATAACGTTTCGTCCGTCAATAACGAGACCTAAAATCGCATGACGGCGAGAAGCAACGACGAGGAAATAATCGAATAGGAGAACTAGGTGGCTTGATTTTCCAATCTTCTTGCGCGACAGAGAAAGCGCATCAGTAGTAACATCTACATTTCTTGATTAAAATAACAATTTCACTAGCACAAATTGATTTTATAGTTTTTAATCTCTTTAATTGCAAGAAAACATAAGGAATCGTTAAATAAAAATCAATATTACGCAACGCCAATAAAATCGCGTATCGAAATAATAGAGTATAATAGAGATATTATAATGATGTTCCAGCAGTACTGATTGTTATTAACATTGTTCCATATGTAGCATGCCATGACATTATGTTGATCGTATCATTCTATGTAACTATCCTATCCCAAAACATGTTACTCGCCACTTTTGCAAAGCATTTTTAATATTGATTAGATCAGTTTTTGATATTGATTAGATCGTTTAGAACAATTTCATGATTCCTTGAAATTATTCGAGTAAAACTCTTCGACATGCTTCGATCTTAGTAGGACAGTTAAAGCTTTCTCGTCTTTAGTTCTTCGATAGACTGGATAAGAATCGAAAATCGAACGAAGATTGTATCTAAATGAGCTTAAATGTACATAATAGCAAGAGTATAAAACGCGAAAAGGCGAGCGGGGCGGGGAAACTAGTCTAGGACAAGATGGTGGGAAATGCGAAGAACATTTCTCTATCTTTCTAGGAAAGAGAGATAGAGAAACGTTCTTCGCTTTCTCTACATCCTGTCCTAGATGTTTCCTCGTCCCGCTCGCCTTTGCGTGTGAGGTTCTCTCGCTGTGCTACCTCTTTATATAGGGAAAATGGAAAGAGGGGTGGGGGAGAAGAAGGGAGGGGGGAAGGGTAGAAGGGAAAAAATGAAAGAGGAAGACAAGAAAGAGAAAGAAAGAGAAATCTGTCTTTCTTTTTTTCTTTGTCGCTAAAATATTTTTCTCCTCATCACACTTTGTCTCTTTCTCTTTGTGTCCTTTCCATTTTCGTAAACTGATTTGAACCGATTTGAACCGGACTCGCTAAAGAAGTTGAGGAGAAGATACAAGGTGGAGAAACAGAGAGAGAAACTTGAGAGAGGGAGAAAGAGAGAGAGAGAGAGAGAGACATAGAGGAGCGATTTTCGGGGGTGCCTGTTGCTATGGCGACCATCCGGGACCAAACGTTGGGCGATAGGGTACTCTGCCATGGTTCGCGATACTGTTATACAGAACATATGTATACCATGTATTTGGAAAATCAAATTCGACCATCTTGCATACGGCGAAGAGCCTGGCAACCATTTCTCTCTCTTTTTCTCCCTCTCTCCCTCTCTCTCTCTCTCTTTCTCTCTCTCTCTGCATCGTCCACTCGCGATTATTACGGCGCTTCCCAAGACTGTCTACTTGCTCGTCGCTAGGGATAATACTTGAGATATAATATCCAATGTAGGTCAAAGAGTATATGGGGTAAAAGGTCTTTTCCTTGCGGCCGTATGACCATGTGGCCAAACAAAAGTACCAAGCAAATTTCAATAATTGCGAATTAATAGCAAACAAAAGACTTGTTTTAAAGGCAACGTAATGGAAAAGGCAACGTGACAGATTTTGTAAGTAACCAAGAACAAATACAACAATACGAAGCAGAATCAATCGAAGAAGACAATTCTACCGTACCTATGTTCTTGAGTTACAATGCAAATAACTTAAGATCTCCAATAGAATCTTCCACCGGTATACCTTTCACAACTAATTACCATATTTAGCAAAGGAAACTTGCCATTCTCGTACGAGACTCACCACGAGAATTCGTGTAGCTCTAGCCATAGAAATTAAAGTTATTTGCATTATTTTCCTTTGAAAACTTTTAAGGTTTACTTAGGCTTTTGTGTTAAACAAAAATTATATTATTTCACATCTGCGTTTCTTTCGTTTATATACATTAACATTTTACAAACTGTGACATCAATAATATATTTACGTTTAAAAACTTTTAAATTTTGCAATTTACGGTGAATAATTACAGATTATAGGTAGACTAAGCGATTCTATTACTTTGTTTCTATAATTGTTTAAAAATGTTTTTGACAATTGAAGATATATAATATTTAACATGTAGCACGATTCAATATAGAAATATTACAAAATTAAATTTTTAAAATACAATACTGAAATTTTCTGGTTTAATTACAAAAATGGGATTTATTGAAATTTATCGAAATTATAAATTGTAAATTAGAATATCTCGAATACAAATATATATACAGATATATAAATGAACACAATACTCGCTTGTGTGTTCGCTAAATTTATTAATTTGCCAAATCAGCTTATTTTAGTTCGATTTTAAATGGCTTTGCACATTCATGATAATGGCTCATAATTCTTTGCTATGATATTTCAAATTTATGTATGTCGAGTCGCGGACTATCTGCGGCAATCGTCTAAAGCCCCTTGATTTAGGCGATTACCTGTTCAGCTTACGCGTATTTCTCCACGACATCGAATTTGTGTGTCGCTCGTTGGCTTGGCCTTCGCACGTACACCACTGTAGTCTCGTCGGAATTATGGCTCGTATCCAAATGCTCTCGGCGCGGCGTGGCGCGGCGCGGCGGTCCAAATGCCATCCCCGTGTACCCATCGTACTGGCTGGTCGGCGTTTGGTATTAGCGATGACACTTGTGGCGCGGTTTAATCCGCCAGAGATCGTCCTGCGTATATAAAAGTCGTAGCGCCATAAGAGATGAATAGGATAATAAATTTTCTTGTTTCCGACAAGACATAAGTATCATCTTAACATAATTAAATTCTTTCTGTCTCTCTTTCTCTCAACGACTAAGTAGGCAATTTCTCTTCGGCATACTCGAACAATATTTCAAAGAGCAGATCAATCTACATTAATGAAGTGGGACAGAACAGCTTTATCGATGTTGTTGAGAAATTGTTTCTCTCAACCAGCTTAAGTATGCTCTTTGCGTTTCAATGTAGAACAGACTTGAAGAATTATTAATAATAGAATACTAAACACAAATAATTAGAATGATATATTATAGATAGTATTTGAAGAAAGGATGTATAGAATGAAATTTGAAAATAGACTTAATAGACTAGTAAAGAAATTTTTCGTATATTTTTTTTCTTTTATTTTTTTCTTTGATTATTACATAAAATATATGTCAGGCACCAAGATCCGCTGCAAACCGACATTGGCTCTCTCTCATCTTTATGTTTAAAATATAAGTATCGTATATTGTAAGATAAAGAAAGATCTAGTTTAAACAAAAGTACAGTTTTATTCGAGAATGAAAATAAAATAGGATTTTGTGCCAATAAGTTGTTATGTTGACGAATATAGCGCCTTGAATTTTTGACATTCGAAAGCTGATGCTAATCGGAAGCCGGACTAGAATCCGAAATGAGAATGCGGCGAGCGCGGCCGAGAATATGCCTCACACGTGTGACCCGCTTGTAAATGCAAAGTTCACGAGGGAGGATGTGGATATTGAACACGTGACACCTCCGATATAAAATATCATCCGCCATAAAAGATTTTTGATTCCCAAAGGCGAGACTAGAGTTTCAATGCGGAAATGTGTGCAACATCGCGACGTTGTGAACGCACAATGCCGGATGTCTGTCAATAGACATCGTTTTCTCTCAAACTGATTCTTTGCAGTATACTAATATATCACTATTTCTAATGAAGAAACTTTATATCGTTTAACTTCGAAAAAGTCAAATTTATACATGAAAAGCAAGAAGATAACTCGATATCTACATTCGCTATTCAATTTTTAACAACGTTCAATACTTCAAGATCCCACTTCGTCTGGTTATTACAGACATTCGAGTTTTTATCGCGTAATATCGAGTACATTTTATATTTCAGTCTATTCTTTTTATTTTTAATGATTCTAATTTATATATGGCATACATACAGAAGTTACCCACAAATTCCTCGTGAAATATTTTCTTGTTTCAACTCTTATTACAACGCACCTAATCTTGTAATAATTTTACTAAGAATATGTGTAGCTTTTTCATGCTGTATGTAGATCTAAATGTGCCTTTTTCTGGTAAAAGTGTCCCGAGTCCTTCACCATGCAGGATTCAGAGCCTCCTCCCTCTCTCTTAAGTCTTTCTGCCTCCTTTTTCCGCGAAATAACGGCTTCGCAGAAGGAGGAGACCATTTCCCATCCCTCGACCCTCCTCAGTATCGTTCTGAGGAGAGCTGAGGTTGAGAGATCTTCCTCTATGTGTGCGAACAAGGAACGGCGCTCCTCCGCCCAGGGCATCAGATTAATGTGTGCTGTCCCTTTTCTGCCTCATAATGGCAACTGGTCGTTGCCTCTTTCCCTATACGACACAACTACTTACCGAAACAATCGTGTCCAGTGAGCACCTGTGTCATCCTAAAGGTTAGGCTCCCGTGAGACCTCGCCGTCCAATCAAGAAGGAGAGGCCGGACAGTCTCAGCGGTCTCATACGAGTCGCGCAATTGCGGACTCTCCAGAAGCGCCTACCAAGTCTGGAGAGTCCGCCCGTGCTCTTCTTCCCTAATTAACGTCACTGTTGGGGTCAGGGACCCCCGTAGCCCTCACTCTCTAAAGGTCCTAACTCTCCGATAAATACTGTTCCTCTCTTGGGCCGACAACTCTATCGGAGGTATCCTGGCCGGGGCAGTGGCCACCGCGAAGGACACCGTCTTGTCCGATCAGAAGACACTGGCGTCCATTCGCTGCTGAGCAGCTCTTGCTAATGCTCTTACATTTCTCTTGGTCGTCACGGCTATCGACAGTCCCGACCACACCGGTGCTCCATAAAGCAATATCGACAGGACGGTGTCCTGCGCGACGCCCGGCCTCGGCAGCGACGTTAATTAGGGAAGAAGAACGCAGGCGGTGTCTCAACAACCCTTACCTTCGATCTGACACATTTTGTGAATCGAATATCAACAAGTGTGAAACTTAAAGAAGCTTTGTCCGTACAACCTTTTTGAATTGACATAAATGTAATATAATTCTTTTATTTATGAAACTTGTATATTAACTATGGATATTTAAAAGTATGATCTTAACTGTAGACATGATATATATCTTGCTTCAAAATATTTTTAAAATAACTTATTGATACCAATACAACTTTTGATTGCAAAGAGCTCGATTTCTCATCACCTTCGATAGATATTATTGTCTTACCGACAGGCAAGATACATTCGAGAATATATCCTAATTTCCTCCGAGTTTCTGCGAATAATTAAGCCTGTAAACCGCTTCCTCGAACGCTGACAATCAAAGCCGTCGAATGGGTCGATGTTATTCTCTCGGATTAAAGTTTAGCGATGTCAACCGTTAACTACGTTAAGTATTAGCTTTTGTTCTGCCGCGGCGGTTTGCGCGTGCATTCGGTTTGCGGTTTACACCGACAGAACAATAAAAGCCACGACACCCCTTCCCCACCTCCTACTAAAGTAACCAATTCATGTGTGGAGAGGTCAAGGGATACCATGTATTGTTTATGACACGTTGTTAGCGCATTGTATCCGCGAGTGCTGCGTCCCCGGCTTCTTGCATATTTTATGAAGCTTCTCGTTCCCCTAACGACAACGTGCTAACGAGATGCTAATAAAATATTAGTCGCCCACTCGGTGCCTCGTTTACGGGGCGGCGCTCTAATCGATTGGTGGTGGCTTTATGGGGAGAGAGAGTATCAATAGGCGATATGTCGGTGAGTCGAGCGCTTGTTATTATTGTATCACCACGTTATTTTCGTCAGATCTGTGTATCGCCACCGAAAAACAATCTGCAAAAAGGCCCACCCGAACAAATGGTACGTAATTAAAAATATAAAATACGCGATTTCGCGGCTTATATTTTTACGTAATTATTTTTACTAGATGGATAGCTCGAAGGTTGCGTCAAGAATAGGGGATCCTGTAGCCTCGCTCGAAAATCGATAATTGTTAATGCGCGCAGGTGTTTACTCGAATGACGTTAGTCCGGCACTTTAATTATAATCAGCGTACGCCTCGGAGTTTTAAATAATGCGAATTTAATGTAATACATTATGATTTTATTGATACAATTTCGTTTACATACATTAAACACTATACATTACACAAAGTAGAAATTGCGAAAGAGACAAATTCAATAAATTCTTTTCAATGCAACGAATTAATTCAATTTATCATGTTCTGATTGTAATCATCAATTTCCGAAAAGATGTGAGGGCATTAGAAAAAAAGTACCTTTGGAATAAAGCACTTGTGTATACATATACCGTGTCTCTTGATAAAGGGTTTCTCTAAGTTTTTAATCACATCCTCTGCATTTTCAAAAAACTGAAAATATGGAAAAATATATCAAAGCACATGTTCCTTTATTTCAGCTGTTTCAAAGATACAGAGGATACGAACAGATTTTAGAGACACCCTGTGTAACATTTTGATATATTAATTATTTCAATTATGTAACTATTTATCATAATATTTGCCATAATAAAATGTCCGATATCGAACGTGGCAAACGTTTCACAAACCGTCAAGTCCAAATGGCATATCGCATTTTTTTACGCCTACCTATGCATTATGAGAAGCATATATCATGATACTGCGTTTTCCATAAATTTCTCGACGCACACAGAAATTGTAGTGTCATCGCAACGATATATTTCATGACATAAAGTGGAACGGTAAACCCATTAATTTCGAGGGCACCTGAAGTGTCTGACCGATGTTGGAAGTTGCGTACCTATCTTATCGCTCATGGCCTTCTCCGTTACGAGTATTGGTACCAGTTACTTGCAATTTAAACCTAGCATCAGTAAACATTTTTCTAGAAAGCAGTGATATTTCGTATTTTACTAAATACTGATTTTTGTCGTCAAATACCTCGTTAGATTAAATCTCACAGCATGTTTCTGAGAACCCTTCAGGGCGTATAAACAAGATGAAAAAGCGCAGTAACCTTTCAGGCTGCTCGTTGAAAACTTGCCTCGAGTTGCACCTGTGTATTCTGGTAGTTGAAGTATGTTTGAAACCTTTTAAAATATTTTTTAAATGTTTCCGGGTATCTGTTACAGTGGCTTCATAGGGCGTTCGCGTTATTTCTGTAGCTTGTGATGTTTTTGAAAAATCATGTGACTAAAAGTTATTCCAATTTATATACGACCATCACTATCTAAAAGAGATAATTGTAATATTCGAAGTATTTATTAGCTGCGTACATATGTACATGACCGAAATACAGTTTTATGGAAATTAAATTATGGCATTAATTATGAATTTATAACAAGCTTTAATAATTTTATTGAATAATTATAATAATTATTTTCAATAAAACGACATTAAATTATTATTAAGTATTATAAAGTATTATTAGAACATAACACCAAAAAATATGCGGAATAGCATACGGAATATTTATCATGCTATATTTTTGTCCAATGTGTCGCCACTGTTACCAGCAGTTTACCGAACAAGAAACTTCAAGCACAAGAAGTTTTGCTAAAAATCAAAAACGTGGTTGTCATGTAACACATTATGGTTGGCATGTTATATAACATAAACGTACACATTAAACGACAAAGTATTTTATCAGGTTGCTGTTCGTTATTTACGCGATAATTCCAGAAAAAAATTCTGTTACATTCTTTTCGTTTAATTCTGTTTGCTTAAATTATTACTCATCATTCAACTTAGCATGGCTCCTTTTGACGCATTTCGCACGATATGGGTAACTTTTTGTAGTACATTATTCATTTTTTTTATTATATTTGTTTTATGATTTCTCTTTTATGCAGAAATAATCGGTCGTGTAGCATGTACAACACTTATATGATAAACAGATTGCACTCGTAAATCCAGTCCTCCGAATGAGTACCGAAATTCTGGAAATACTCGTCAATGTATACCGCGACATGCATCGAGAACTACCTCGTAAAACCGGGTTCTCCTCTTGGCATAAAACGAACAACTAAATTCGCCATGCATCTCCATAACGTTCTGTGTAATTCGATTTACAATTTTGGACCGTGTGCATTAGTGCGAGTCCTTCCAGCGCGAGATTGCTGTGGAACGAAACTCATCCATTCAATTCCTATTTCGCTCGGTAAGCGCCGAGCCCTTGAAGAACCCTCGACAGATTTCCAACGGAAGTTCGACGATTTCGCGTTCCGGAGATCGAAGAAATACGTATCTCTCCAGTTTATTCCGGAGCAACTAGTTTTTGTTGTAAGCGGATTCCATTTGTCCCGGGGAACAGTCCGGGAGTGGGTCCGTATTCTCGAGACTCATTCACGAGCTCTTATGTGTCGTTCGGACTTCTAAAGTTTCGCTAGTTGTACACGTTCTCATTATTTCTGCATTGCCGCGTATTACCGCCTATAAACGATGAATAATTATAGAAAATTCGCCTATCGAGTTTGCTCTCTTACGTTTTGACTTCTTTGTCGTTGCAGTGATTCTCAATCTTGTTTGAAAAATGATATCATCTCGGTTCATCAGAGATGTTTAACTCACGTACGCTTGAATGTGGTCGTCCATTTGAACGCAATGTGTTTGGTTAGCGTACCCTGCAGTAATTTAGGTTAATATATTAGTAGCCAGTGTAGACGAGCATGCACCCGGAAACATGTGGAACGTAAATGGATTTGTGGGGGTTCACCGGATCAATCTGTTAACCCTCAGACCGCAAGGGTGTATGCTTACATCTTGCTATCGCAAGGACGGTGTTGCAATTTCAATTACTATTTCTGTTATCTCGAAAAAGACTCACGATTTGCTCCCGCACCTTTCACATGTCAATCACTCCCTCATTATCTTTACACACGTCAAGTTTCATTAGATTTGATAGATGTTCAGTTATATCATGAGTAATTTATCATACTTGTCATTCGTATTGACACAATTTGTTACATCAGCGGCAAACTTACTTAAATACCTTGGAAGATCAATTATTAGCTATTTTTGGAAGAGACAATTTTCAAAATCATTTTGAAGATAAAAAGATAGAAATGTCATATTACAAGTTTTTTATATTCATAGATACGAAACATGTTTTAGACACACAATATATTAATCATTCTAATACATTGCTTACGGGCATTAATGATATACAGTGATATCAGTCATACTAATCTCAGCGTCATTAATTTTACGACGGATTAAATACTTTAATTTATCGAGATTACACTATTGAAACGTTACACGCTTTATCATTGGCGCAGAATTACAAACGTGTAATTGCCTGTTACAGTTCTTCTTTTCATTCCAGATAATAATTTGAACATTTCTGTTTGCTATATTACACATATGAATTTACCTTGATCTATAATTCCCACGCAACAAACAGCTTCGAAATGTACATATCGTAATAACAATTACTGTCGAGAAAATTATGATAATGTTGACATAATTGCGGGTCGCATAGGATGCTGATCTCATGTATATTGCGTAGTCAATCCCATGATGCGCTCTAAATTTCTAACGGTGGTGGCAATCGATTTAATGAAATAGAATTTCATCAATCGGTTTAATAATGTTAAACCATTTTGCGGTATTGCATTTTGCGCTTTTATTTTCACAATTTTTTTACAATTTTGTGTTGATTCTGCCACAAAATTTCTGCGTCGTCAGATTTTTCAATTTGATTTTTGTTTATAAACGAACATTTAAATATTTAGTGATTTACGTAACTATTTATGAATGTAACTATTTTCGCAAAATGTATACATATTGCGTCGTTTTTAGAATATATCGAGCATTATTTGCAAAATTTAACAATAACAACAGCAATATGAAAAAAATTTGCATAAATATAAATATAATTCAGATAAAAAAAAATCTACGAAAAATTAAAACATCCATTCGCAGATATATTGCATCGCATTGCGTTTCCTGGATTTAAAACCTGAAATATGCATTTTCCTCTGATATCTGAGATAAAACTTTTCTGACATACATAGATATTGGTAAATGAAAATCACTAAAAGTGCAACGTTAGTTGCATAACGATAGCGAGCAGTCTTTCTTTTTAGCTCGTTGTTTCTCGATAGCGTAACACTAGTATAGATGTTCCAGACCATTTAGCTACGAAACTTTACGCTTCCTGTAAATTAATAACAATCTCTAATGATGCGCGAAATTCAGCGTAACACTGGTACGATGGTGCTTGCCGGCTCGAAGAACAGATCAACTTCTAATTGTTCCTTCGTTAGTTTATTAACTAATCGTTTCATTAAGTTTCACGTATATCTGAACGTTGCGTTTCTCACAGCAGCCGTAATGATTGCGCAGACCCATTATCGATCACTAACACGTAGCGATTCTCCTATCGTACTTTGCGATTAAAACTTTTGCTTTCTTCCATTGCGGCTAAGACATAATAACGAGAAAGATCGAGCTTCTCCTCGATTCGCTTTTCCTATAGTCGGGCAACAAAGGCAAAGCAAACAATATTGTCTAAGTTGCAGTCATGTGTATTGTACACGAGGCTGGGAGTAATAAGCGGATATAAGTTCGCAAGCAACGGCACAAAGCGATACCGTATCTTCTGTCTGCAATATCAGCCGGGGGTAACAAAAGCGGGAAAAGCCAGAATATACAATAAACGTGCGGTAATGCGACGAACAATTTCCATCGATAAGATAGCAATTTCATCTTCCTTTCTTAAAGATTTATTACATACATTTTTGGCTACGAAACCGTTAGTATTGATAGTTAAGTCAATATTTTCGCTGAAATATTTCTTATTAAAAATATTTGAAAATAGTGTTTTTTCGCCTCAAGAAGTACATGCGCTTTCTTTGAAGTGAACGAACCGATACGTTTCATTTTGTTTTTCGTCAATGTAATTGCTTGCATACACTAGATTCTACGAACAATGCAAATTACAATAACCAAGTTATAGTTTAGTTCTATATTCGTAGTCACATGGTGCAATATGCACCCGCAAACTCGACGCGGCAAGTATGAGTTTCCTGGCTACAAGCTGCAAGTGGTTCTCATATCCTCTGTTACGTAATATTAGGCGAGAGTAACAGAAGTAATAGAAGTTACCAGCCGTAGAGCAATATGTAATGTATGAGTTGCAATATGCAACCGTGTAATCAAGGCAGAAATGAAGTTCTCAAATTTCTTAATGAACTAGTATTTTATCGGCATCTAAATTTTTCAGTATCTTTCACATAATTTCTGATCCCAAGTGTATCTCCGCGGAGGCGCGTTTTATTAAAATACTCAAGACGCACTTGTGCAATGTAACATAGTAATTGTCGTGCTTTTATTACGTAATTTTTATTGGATTACGAAGAAAAAGATTGTTGTACTCGTGACTCGTAACGCTGTATATCACACTCGTAAATTTGCAGGAAGTGCAATTGCAGAAATCTCGTTTACTTCAACCTAGTTTTTCCTAACGCGAACAGTCACCAAGTAAAACTCATATTTTTATTTACGAATTTATTCTTATATACTAATCGAAGTTATTATACGCGATAGCTTCTATTTGCGACGTATGCATAAAATTTTAGAAGACATTTGAAAACATTGGATTTTCGTATTGATCGCAGCGCAGATTCATGTACTTTCTGAAAATAACTGACAGGGTAATAGCGACATCACTTGAAATTGCACGGTGTCGCAAAGAAAAACTAGTTATTCGCGACAAACATGTTTGCTGTTTAAATTCAGCTTGCCCCCGGGACAAACACATAGGAGGTATGCTGGCATGCGTTTCTCCCGTGCAATGTTGCGGAAGATAAAAGAAGCGACACGATGCGCGCGTGCCGTAAAACTAGCGGCGTAAAGTAACGCTAATTNGTAACGCTAATTGACCCCCCCCCCCGCACTAAATTAAGTCTTTAGTATCACAGAAGCGATGATAATCTTCTACTTGCTAGCGATTTAATCTTCTCGGTGTAAGCTTCTTCCTCATCTTCCTCTCTTTTCGTCCTTCGTCGAATAACAATTCCGAAAATTAGAGCAGCGATCGCGTAATATGTACATCTACCTCGAGTTACTCCAACAATAACCGCACAGCAATCGTACTCCGTCTTATGTAATATACCGGGTGGAGATAACAAAGCGGGCAACACAATATCGCATGCACTCCGACCGTGATACGTAAGCACAAAGGGGAAGAGAAGGAATCCATGAGTATTCGGGTATTCTATTCGCCCTAATGTCACCAGCAGAGAGAATTGTTTGTGCACCGTGCACACACGCGTCGCAGGCGAGCCTTTAAACGAAGACAATCGCGATTGAAGTGCAAATACCACTAACTTGCTGGGTTTATTTGACTTTAGGTAGGGCCTTTATCACCAGTGAATCCGTAAGGATTTGATCGATCTTGACGAATCTATAGCGACAAAGCTTCGAACCATGGTCAATTGAGATGTTAGAACTGCATTACGCAAATTGAGCGTGATTTCAGCGGATTCCGACTTTACAGTGGAAACTGATTTATCACGTCGTGATTAGTACGTAGAATCAACCATATTTGATTCATTATTCACGAATTAGTGTGATGAAAGTTGTAACTAAAGACATTTGCTAATTTCTAATATATATGTATGAAGATTTCGAGAAATGTTTCTTAAAGAGAAGATACATGAATGTAGTTGAGATCCAAGTCTACTGTTTTATGCAACAACGATTTTAAGAAACCGCCATAAAAAGTATTCTTAAGTATAACATTTTTTCCTTAGCTACTTTAAGTAGACGGTGTTGTAATGTAGTCCAGTTATCCAGATCAGCAAACTTGAGGGCACGCGCATTTCGAGTAGGACGTACTAATACTTAAACTTCGCTCCGCTCTCATCGATCTGATAAAATTCCAACTGCACCGTCGGTGCTTGTATTACTTTCGCAAGATATGCACCGCGAAGATAGGTACAGCAAGAAAGACTGAAGGGCGCAACGAATCGTGATTCAAAGAATTCTTAAGCAGCTCAGCCGATACGATACGTTTCGATATTGCATGTCATGGATTTTCTCTGTTTACGTATGCACAAATGAAGGCCGTTACGTTGAACGGAAATACAATCGATATTTGTTGCATGCAGAATATGCAGGAGCGAGATGGGAAAGTCGACTATCGACAGAAAAGGACCTCGCACGCTGCCATATGAGAAAATGTCTCCTGGTGGATTTTGTTTATCTTTTGTAATTTTTTGTCGTTTATATGACGCTGATCAAAAGTGTCAAAGGGCAAAACTCTCTAGAATTATCGTTTAGAACGCTCTACAGAGGGCGTTAAAAGTGGAGAATTTTTAAAATTATAATGTGAAAATTATCATTAAATGCATAAAGGAAATGCCAATATATTTTCATGTTTATACTTTACTTATTTTAGCAAGTAAAATATCCAAGAAAAAATCATTAATAGTAAAAATGTGTACAATTCGAATCTCATCCATCCATACGGTTGATTGCATTAAATCTAATGATTATACATCATGTTTGCGTCAAATTTAATGATTAAGAGATATAATCTTCTAATCAATAGTAAGCGTGGTGTTAGTTGCATGTATCTTGCATTCTATTTATAAGATTTGATAATCAATATTTTATATTTTCATGTCTAGCATATTCCAAGATACCACAAGATATTAGCACCATGAGTAGAGGTATCCTAAGCAATAGTATCTTAGAATAAAGAATTCCAGAAAATATAAACTACAAAATTACAAAAGATGGACGAAATCCACCGAAAGACAATTTCCCATTATGGCTCTTTGCGGGATTCTTTATGATTCGTATAATTTTTAAATTAGCAAGATTATTTTCCTAAAGCTGTTGTAAAGATTTTTGTGAAAATACTTTAATTAGGCATTATTTAATAAATAAATGTAAGGAATTTTATAATTATTTAATTATTTTTATATAACATGCATACTTCACTCAAAAAAATGTTTTATTGATGATGTAGATAGATTTTTAGGTGTCACAACAACAATTTATCGCTATTTTTTGTATCTGCTAAAATATTGTTTGTCATATGTAGAATTTATAGTAATAATATTTTGGTAATCCTTTTAGAAAATTTAGTCTTATTGCCAATTATAAAATTAAATTTTATAACAAGTATGATTGGTCTTAACATGAATAGGCGCCATAGAAAAATTTTCTTTCTAAATATCACAAACAGATATAAATTCTGTTATTTAGATTAGTTAAGTACCAAATCAAATATGATAATACAATATTTGCTAATCATTTATCTAACTTGGTTAATTTTTTGCAATCAAAAATTTGTGGCTGTACTTGCAAGGCCATTTTTTTAGTGTTACAGGGTCAAGAAGAAAATAAGTTTATATTATGATTTATATTTATGAATATAAAGATAAATTTATTCATTGGCATTGTATGCGAGATAAAAATAAGTCAAGTGCACGCAAACAGTGAAACTGGATGAAAAGGAGTCGAGTTAGACTCTATCTATCGATTCTTCGATCTAGTCGAGCGCTCGCGCGATTTCACAGAATGACATAAAAATCCTTCGTTCGTTTTCTTCCGTGAAACGTGTACTCTAAAGCTTTTCTCTTAACGAGATTTCGATTTCTGCCAATCTCCTTTAACCTTGCAATAGGGATGGCTCGTAGTGATCGACTCTCTATAAGAAGGCTTTAGCCAACTCTCCACAGTTGTCACAAACTATATGACTCCATTGACAAACGTACAATGTGTTATGAGAGTTATGCATTTTTAAAGCCAATCGTTTCTGCTCTACTTATTTTCTTTGTGTGAAAATTTTATATTATTTAAGGAGGAAAAGCAATTAGATTTCTGCACAATGTCTACGAAAAATTTATTGGTATTGGTATATTTTTCATCTGCAATAAATTGCAAATATTATAAAAGTTATTTTTAAATTAAAAATTATAACACAAAGTTTACAGAACAAATTTAACTCGAAAGTAATTAAAGAATATCAAATTTACCGTATTAACAAGAAGAGATTTTAATCGACTATAACGATTATAAATACTGTTAAAATCCTACGATGTTAAGTAAACAATTTTATATGAACTCAAAGTTACACTTTAATTGCGATATAATCAATATTTCTATTTAAAATCTATCTAAAATGTCGCTCAAATTGCTCGTTCAAGTCAATTTTAAAAGGGCAGTTGCATTATTGCATGTTGCTTTGCATGCTTGTAGGAAATTATTTTTCGCGGTCACTAATGAAACTTTCAATTCTTATTACAACTGTCACAGCCATTTTACAATTCGATAAAATGGTTCTCTATTAATGCTGAATTTTTATCCGTTTGATCGTGAAGCCAAGATATAAAACAAAAAATAGTTCAAAAAATATTCATTCCGCAAAAAATGATATTGTATGAAAATTTACCTCTATCTATTCTGTGACTTTGTATTGTTGCAAAGAACCTTTGATATTTCTGTCATTTTCTGACGTTGTAAATATCAACAATGATTTAATTGTTGCTTACATTTTTCTTTCTTTTCTTTCTTACGCGCTTCGGTAACCACTGTAATGTCGAAATGTTCTACGATAAATGTCAGACGTGAGCATAACTATAAAGGATAGTCGGAATCTCCGCTAGTTCATTAAATATAAGTCCCGATGGATCGCCGGTTGGTTGCAGTCTCTTCGTAAATTTATGGCACGTGTCTATATACTTCCTTGTATGTGTATATGTGTGCTATCTCGTCTAATCGCAATACAGGGGGTATAGATTAATTTATACAAATTTTTATGAATCTATTTACTGCTAATCATTTTCTATTATATAATTTCTTCATGAGAAAGTTATAAGATATTCAACTGAAGTACATACAATTGTTCCACGAGCTCGCAAGTGCTCCAATTAGATCTTGATTTTTTTCTGCAAAGTCCCCAATTCTAATTTTGATGATATTGGCAGTTTGAGATTACATATTTTTTCTTCGCAATCTATCTAAAATAATAGAAGGTATATTTCAATAAAGAAGAATATCGTTTATTCGATCACAATAAGCTGCTGTAACGGATGAGACTCAGGTGCAAACGAACCGACAGGTGGAATTACACGAGAAAGGCTGACTCGTTTATCGATATTTCTTCCAACCAACTTATTCGCCGACTCGATACTGCGATAGATAATCGATTCCGCGACTCGGTGAGTTTCGCCGTTTCTTCGATTTATCGTAGATGTCGTTCAAAGTGACAAACGATATCGGCCATGCTTTTCTTGAGACTGAGAGAAGATCCTAGCCTTTGTACTAGCTGTTACTTATTTTTTTGTATTTTGTTTTTTCTCATTCATCATTATTTTAATTTGGTTATTCTCTTTCTTTTTTCTTCTTTTCTTTCTTTTTCTCTTTTCTTTGTGCATTTACTGTAATTTATGCAAATTAAAAATTTTATACTTAACGTCGAAAGTTTAATACTATTACAAAAATATCTTGAAATATTTGCCTTGTTAAACTATGTACAAATTTGTATCTTTTGATAAATTCATAGAATCCATTTTAGCTATTATTATCACTATTTACGTAACGTACAAACGTATTTGAATGAACGATATCACCTTGACCTAATCTCTAGTTTTCAGAAAAGCATATTATTTGTAATATAAATATGGATCGTTTCTCAAAATAGTCTCGCGCAACGGCGCAGACTATTTCCGGATTCAAACATGAAAAATGTCTCTCGGGAGTCGAAATGTCCGGTATTCCTATGGGCGCCGATTCACCTATTATTCGTGGGATTTGACATACGCGTAACGACGCGATACGCGCGTACGTGCACGAGAAAATCGTCGTTGGCAATGTGCGTTGACGCGCGCGTAGATATCCGGGATCAGCGATGAAATATATCGTGCGGAAATTTGATCCTCGATAAACTCCCGTGTTCGTACTTCGTTATCTCAAAGCTGCGAGACGGGGAGGGGGGGGGGGAAATCCGCGTAAAAGTCTCGTTGTTAAATAACCAATACTTTTTGCGCGTTAAAGAATAAGCGATCTCGTCTCCAAGTGGAAGCGCAACAGAAATTAATTAAACTTTCTCCTATTTAGGAAAGTCAAAGGCAAGTTGAAGTTGGGTCGCGCGTTTTAGCTTTTAAGTTCTACAGAACGGTGCAAGTCACACATCCTGTTTACCTTCCACTCGAAATTGCTCTGTGTGTACTCTAGGACAGGTGATGTATTCTACGCAACGGTAGTCGCTGATGGCAGAAGCGACCGCAGGAGAATCAACGGCGCACAAAGCGTAGGGTTATAACTTATTAGTTGCTAACCAGATATGGGCTAACTCGGCAATATGACGAATGCGCTCTTGCGTAAAACGTTTCTACATGAATATAAATACGGGATACTCGCCACATTACAATCACTACACTTCTGCTAACTATAAGCTGAAGAAAGACCAGCCTATTTCAGTTGTGAGAAATTGGCAGTAATGAAATTATTAAGCATTTCAAATTTTGTTGAATTAAGTTTCAAGATACACTGAAAAAAAGATTGGTTATAACTACCAAATGTATAGTGAAATAGTATCAATTAAATATTTGGTCAATGTAACCAAAAATAATTTTACTTTTCTAAATATTTAGTAACTTATACCAGATTTCATAATACTTACTAAACATTTAGTAAAGTAAAATTATTTTTGGTTATATTGACAAAATATTTAATTGATACTATTTCACTATATATTTGATAATTATAACCAGACTTTTTTTTCAGTGTATAAACATGATGTAAAGAGTTTGGTCAATTTTAATTCGACACATCGTTTTACGATATAAAGTGCAATGGACAGAATATTTATTGCTAAAATTAAGGAATTCATAATAATTAATAAATACATACAATTGAAATAAGAACACCTTGTACGGTCAAGCTGGATCTTAGTGCTTATTATAAATTTTACTTGTGTGATTTTTATATACCCTTTTTCAATTTCAACCGACTACGCGCCGAATTTAATTTTCCGGTCATAACTAAGCTATAAGTTGAACATGAACAGGTAATATCACATTAATTAAATTAGAAATAATTTAATAAT
>QKQZ01013761.1:0-28796 GCA_003595255.1 Solenopsis fugax
TCTGTATTAGTGAGAAATAACTAGAAAACGGTCCGTATAAAATTAAACTAATATTAGTTTCTGCCCTTAAAGTTTTTTTTTTTATTTTTGATAATGTGAATATGAAGGAAACAAAAAGCAAATCACAAAAATAAATAAAAACAGAATTAATGTATTTTTTAAATAAAATAAAACTTTGCCTCTTGATAATTCCTAATATTCAAAATTCTTCAAATAATTAACATAAATATTAACTTAAATTAGTCTTTAAACTAGTTATTAGGATTACATTTGTTCTTAGAACAGTTTGTTTAATATAATTAATAATTATTAAACCTCAAGTGATGTAAAATTCCAAATATAAACATAAAAATTAGCTCAATATTAATTCCAGCGCTTTTACAAGGTGTTTTTGGTAATACTGTAAAATTAGCATGTCATTTACATAGCAAAAACAGCAATTTTTCGCAAAAAAACAAAGCAATTTTTCAGAAAAAAACCGGAATTTTTCCGGTTTTTTTCCAGCGATTTGAAAAAAAGCGGTTTTTTTTAAACTATAAATATAATTTATGATTAAAGAACAAATAGTAAAAAATACAGTTTTGAAACGTAAATTTAAAATAAATGAATAAAATGTTAACATATTAATTTTATATACTAAAGAAACATGCACCCACAATTTATTTTCAAATAATGTCGAAGTTACACGAGTGTTTAAATTTAGTACAAATTTCTTAACTGCATACATAAAAGTTATATTAATGCAAAAAGTTACGAAGAAATAAGTTATCAATAAAAATATCATTTTTCGCAAAATCGTATTCGTTCGGTCGCAGTAACGATTGTCTGTGACGCGCCTCTTGACGAATTACGCGAAGAACCGCTGAGAACTTTATTCTACCGGAAGATATATTATCGTCGAGCAAAATTCACGTTGATCCCGTGATACGTTTCATGCCTATACGGTGCCGGTAATCCGACGTCGAGGACAGGTTCTTGGCGATCTCGCCAGACGTTACGCCGCGGTGATTCGATATCGATGACACGCGTACATCCATACGTACGTGTAACTTTAGCGATAAACGTCCGTATTGGCGCAGAAATCACGGTAGAGGGAATTTCTCGATTTCTCTTCCCTTCCGTCCGGTATTACCACTCTCTTTCTCCTTCTCTCCTCTTCTTTTTCTCCTCTCCCTGGAGATAGATATACAACGTACCGAGCCACAGTTTCTCTGGCTTCGACCCAGCCTCCTACGCGGTCGATATAATCATCCGGCGACGAGGAACAACGCGTGCACACCGCAGAACCGCGGAGGAGGACAGAGGGGCAGAGGGGAGGGGAAAAGGGAGATGACGAAGAAGAAGAAGAAGAAGAAGAAGAAGAGGATGAAGGAGATGAAGGAAGTGGAAGAGAGGCATTGGCACGTTGCCGGGGCGAGGAATCAATGACCCATTCCTCCATTGGTATTTTCGGTGCCTACTTCGGATAATTGCGTGCTCCACCGATCACGAATACGCACGGCGAACGTGTGACTTCCCTCCCCCCCTTCGGCTACCCCGTTCGTCACGCGGTAACCGCGCGCTCGTCTTCTCATCGTCGAGTTTGGCGAAACTAGAGCCAACTCGCCGCAGAAGCCACCTCGCCCCGAAGTGATCCAGCGAAACTGGTCGAGTACCCGTCGACGAGATCCCACAGATCGCGTGAGTCCTCCCCTGAATCTCCGGTTCGATCTGGGATAGTTTCCTCGGAGCGAAATAATAATAACGCAACTATATCTCTCTCTCGCATCGCGAGAGAGATTTACGAGGGAACTCACGATAGGTGGCTTCGAGAAGAACTTGGAAGCGTTCCGCTGCTGTCGCGTTTCGACATCTCGTAGGAAGCGCCTGTTTCGTTTCCGCTAACGTTTCGGGTGTTGCGGACGATACACGATACGACGCTATCTTTAGAGATCTCTCAGCAGGTTTAAAATCGAGACGGGCGTAATCGATTTTCCGCGAGCGGCGCGGCGGCTGCCCATCATCATCGGTACGAAGAAAATCCCCCGATAGCGATCTGACGGGTCCGCGCGTGCATGAATATGAATCGTTTCCTAAGATTTATAGTTAAGGTACCATTGTGTGATCGGGATACGTTCTGAGAAATCGAACGGCTGATGTCACGGCTTTATTTCCGCGGGCGGTATCAGAGATGCTATCGCGCTTTCGACCACTGTTCCTTGAAGTGATTACGCAGTCATTGGGTCTGGGAAATACTGGCGATTTGTATGAAACACTTCACTTTTCCGTCCCTGACGGCTATCGATTCGTTTATGACGCTCGCGATTCTCTCTCTCTCTCTCTCTCTCTCTCTTTGGATTTAAAGACGAGAGATACGATGAGCGAGAAAAATATACATTTCCGCTGAACGCAGTTTGGGCAGGTATAAAATATCGGGAGGAAAAATTTTCTTAACGCAACGGGCTCCGTCTTAGAAGAAGACTTACGTCAGTCTTTTCCATATTGCACGAGGGAATTTCCTCATAAATGTAAAACGCAGTAATCTTGCGTTGCAAAACAATTCAATGACTATAAAGCGCGAGGAAAACACAATTCTACGACGAGATTGTATTTACGAGGAACCTATGTGAATTCATTCCTTGCACACCTTCAGCGAAAGATGGGAATTTGTATACTGAAAAAAAAAAGAATTTGATAATCAAGTTTTGGTGAAATAGTTTCAATTAAATGCTTGATTAAATCTCCGTGGTCCAATCGAGAATTTGAAGACTCGGGCAAATTTTCAATTTTGAATTATTCTGTCTGAAATTCGGATACGTATAAAAAAAAATGAAAAACATTTCAAACGTCAAACAATTATAAAATTGTATTATGAAATGTTGGAAGAGTGTACCAGAATTTTTTTTTAGGTTTTTTAGAGTTCAAACAACGACACCACACTGAGAAAAATCGTTTGGTAGTATAGTGATCAAATGAATTTTATAGTTACTGGTACCAAAAACTTTGTTACATTTAACAAAAAAACCAAAAACTTTTTGTAATTTGTTGTATGAAAATAATTATTTGGTTAAGACTACAAATTGTTTGGTCAAAACAACTATATATTTGGTAATTATCACTATAAAATTCATTTGATCACTAATCAATCAAACTTTGGTTGATTTTACAAAACCTTTCTCTCAGTGCAGTAACCCGGTTGGATGGAAAAGCAACAATAGAAAAACATTGGACCCCCGAATTGTTAATATAACCAAATATTTAGTAATTACATTAATAGTAAATATAGTAATAAAAAAAAGAACGTGGTTGTGGAATATTATTTTATTTTTTGACAATAACTCGGTAAATATCAACGCGAAATATTAACAATTCTAATCGATTAGCCAGTTTATTAGTTATAGAGTTCTACCAATATCTCTATAGTTTATAGACTCGGGTTTATAGAACGAACGTAATTTACAATTTATTGAAGAGGGAAAAAAGCATTTTTTAAATGCCTTTATAAAATATCACGGGAATCGTGGAATATTAACTACTAATGTCGTGAAAACAAGGTTTTATGAATATTTTATTTAAAAAAATCTTTTTTAATAATTTTTTTAGCTTAAAAATTGTTTTAAATAGAATTTAAAACTTTTTAAAACAATTTCTTTGCTTCTCTCTCTAACGAACATTGTAGACAACGTCTACAATGAGATTGCAAAGTCGCGAGAGAGATGCACATGACGGACGACCATATTCCACAACCACAGCCCACGTATAACGTGACTTTATTTGCCGAATTCATGCACACATTAAATTCAACAATATTATTTGAAATTCACATTCAAGGCCTTCAAGTTAAACTAAAGTTAAAAAATTAATATGTAACATCCTTCTCAAAGTTACGTAGAGAGTATATACACCTGTAAAAGTTTCCGCTACCCGCAAAACTAAAATTCAGCTTTTGTAAAAACGCAACGAACATTAATGACCAGCAACTTTCCTACAATGTCTAAATAGAGGGTAACGAAGTAATTTTAATAGTTATTAGAATTTAACGTAAATTATACGAGATATCATGATATTTCCAAATATCCTACCCCAAATATATTCCACGACCTCTAATAGTAACCAAATTAAACGGTTATTAAACGATTACCAATCAATCACATATTACTAAATACTTGGTACACTAATTGAATATTTGATTGAAAGTACTTCACCAAAGCTTAGTAACTATCATCTATAGGCTTTATTAATATTACCAAACTTTTTTTCAATGTAAAGAAGAAGAAAAATAGGGTCTTGAAGAAACCCAGTAATAAATCCCATCGATAAAAGTCTTACCAGCTGAACTTATTAGCGATAAGAGATGAAGCTATCTAGGATAAGCCATCAAACTCGATAACTGCGCGGTAACAAGAATACATCTCTGAAAGATCATCGGAATGAGAGGAGTAGGAGCACAGAGTCTTCCTAAAAGGGAATTCGAGCGAACCCATCGTACCTGAAGGAACCTTGTGCACATCTTCCATCTCTCTCTCTCTCCCTCTCCTCTCTCTCTCTCTCTCTCTCTCTTAATCTCCTCCCTTCCTTTCCTCCACTTCTCTCTCTTTCTTTCCTCTTCCGAGCACGTCCCTTCCGTGCGTTTCTTCGCTCGCTCGTTGCGTTCGCCTTTCTTCCTCTTTCGATCAGCCGTTCTCTCTTCCTCTCCGGCGTGCTGAATCTCGCCGGCTCGGACGAATCGGGTGGGAGCGAGACGGAATATGGAATAGTCGAAGGAGGAAGACCACCGATCGCGAGAGGGCGAGAGGAATGCAGAGCGAGAGATCTCGCTGTTGCCATGTGACCGCCGCCGCGTCGGCCGAGCAGGCGAGCGAGCGAGCAAGCGCCAACGCATCGACGACAATTTTTCCGCAGACCAATGTCCCAGGCTGACAACTACCACCTCTCTCCTTCCGCTGCTTCTTTTTCTTACCGTTCGCTTATCCCCGGCGTTACGCCGCCTCCTAGAGAGAGAGATACGCGTGGCAAACTTAATATCGCGATTTATTGACGTCGAAGTCTTCGACGAGGAGCATGGCGAGTAGGCGCTTTAAAAGCCGAGCTTTCAGAAGCGAAAAGAAGGACGAAGAGAAAAAAGAATGAAAGGGGAGGGGAGTGAGAAAGAGAAGAAAGGAAAGAGAGAGAGGGAGAGACGAAAGGCGGCGAGACGAAATCCGCTAGAAGGAAACGGAAGAGGGTACCTCTCGCGAGCAAAAGAGATGGACGAGGAGGTGGCGAGGGGACGCGTGCAGGGGCGCTCACCACCTCACGGCGCGCCCATTGCATTCCACGCATCCCTCGCCGTTTGCGGGCCGCTTTGAGTTCGGCCGACCGACCGAGTGCCCGAGGATCGAATACTATCGATCGTAGTCATTTTGCGGGAGACCCGGCACGATTCCGTTCCGTTCCGTTCCGCTCCGCTCCGCTCGGACTCGCTAGCTCTCGCGAGCTTTTGTCCGTCCCGCGCGGGAGTCGGGATCGACTATGGGGCTCGCTCGATCGCGCCTAGAAAACGTACCTCTCCTAAATTACGGTCGCATAATGAGGCTGCTGAATACAATTAGGCAAAAGTTACTATTCTTGCGGTCTCTTTCGCTTTGTTACTATCTTATCGTCGGACAGAGATTAAGTGCGCCGCAAGGTGTTGCATATTTAAATGTGTCTCGTTGCGAAACTCGATTCTCGTCGAGGTTGAAAAATAGATGACTGGAAAAAAAAAAAACTTGACAATGTATATAACTTTATGTTTGCGTTAGCTGCAGGTGATAGATATTAATTAGTCATTACGTTTAAGTTATGAATGGATGTGTGTGGTTAACCCGAGAATAGTTAGAGAACCAAGAAAAACACCCCAGGTAACTGATTGTTTACGTTATAAAACCTAGTCAAG
Source organism: Solenopsis fugax (assembly GCA_003595255.1). NCBI lineage: Eukaryota > Metazoa > Arthropoda > Insecta > Hymenoptera > Formicidae > Solenopsis > Solenopsis fugax. Next base: position 5,897 of record QKQZ01013761.1, read on the forward strand.
TGTGGCAAGAGTTTATTATTTATATTATAAATTCGAAATAATAATATATAGAATGACATTTGAGTTGAAAAATACAAGCTATTATTTTATACAATGCACAAAGTTTATATTATGCTTCTGTAAATGTTTATTTCTATTGAAAATACTTCGTATATAATTTTTGTATTTATAAATACAAAATATAAATAGAAAAATAAACCATTTTTAATCATTCTGCAAAAGCAAATGCAATATAAATACAACGTAAATAACTTTTAAATAACGAGAAGGCCATACGATCGAAAGCAAATCTTTGTGCTCAATAACTTTCTAGGTGAATTTACAAACATTTATAAGATTCCCCAAACTGCGCGACGCACACAGAAAAAAATTAGTATCAAATCAACAATTCATTGTTTCATGTGTAAGCAAGAATATAAAATCTCCTTGAAAGTATTTATAATCTCAAAGAGACATAATTTGCTAACATAAAGAAATGTTGTTTCTTCATGTAAGCAAATTATGTCTAATCAAGATTATCAAATTCTTCCAAGAAGATTTTATATTCTTGTTTATATATGAATCTTGTTTATATATGAATTGTTGATTTGATAGTCATTTTTTTCTGTTCATACTTGCAGGACTTAAAACACAGCTTTTAAACAAATTATATTTATATTTGACAATTTTGACTATACGTTCATCCACGATCCCAGAAATTATATGCAAGTGAGTTTTTAAATTGCGTAAGCAGGCCATTTTTTTCCTATCTTTTATCTATAAATTTTAATTTTTAATAAATAACTTGACATGATAGGGACTTATTTTAAATTGCTATAAAGTGGATATATTTCTTTTTTTCTAATAACTATTTTTTACGAATCTTTAAATATACAATCTCAATGAAAATCCACAATATAAAAACATTCGATTTGCTGATTTCTTCATTTTTTTTTATAAATACTCTCATGATAAGCTGTTTAACGTGCTTCCGTTTGTTTAACATTTTCTTGATTTCTCGTTGCTTTTTTTAGAAAGTATTGATTAAATGTGTCATATATGATGTCCTTAGATATTAAATTATACAATATACACTGTGACAAAAACTTTTTTTAGACCACAAACTAAACAAGATAATTCTTATAGATTTTTTGTTACTGAAAACGAATTCGCAAATGAAATTACATCACGTCACATATTTGAGAAAATTGGATATAAAGTTATCAAAAATGGCATTTTTGGGTACTTTTGAACTAAAATATAAGCTCAAAAATATGATACGATAGAGCAGTTTTATTTACGGATTCGTTTCCTGTGATTTATAAGCTATAAAATTCATGTATTGTATTAACTCTTTTATGCCTTTATGCAAATTAAAATTTATAATTATAATTAAAAGAAAGGAAAAATGGTCTGCTTACGTAATTTAAATACTCACCTGGACATAACGATTTCTGTGATCGCCGATTACGAACGTATGATCAAAATTGTCAAATTTAATTTGTTTGAACAATATATAATTGTTTAAACAATTATATGACAAATTTGATTTTAATAAAATCAAGCTTAATCTAATAGCACATCATTGAAGTCTACGAGAAAAATAAATGTAATGACTGCATTATTTTTCAGCCCTTCTATTTGTGAAACAATGATTGTTTATATTTGACGTATTAAATATTATATTTGACAATTTTGACCACAGATTCATAATCGATGAATTGTGTAGGTGATTATAAGCACAAGCGGATCATTATCATTCTTCTTTCTTTTAATCCAAAACTGTAAATTTTGCATAAAGCAGTTAATTAGATACGTGAGTTTTAAGAAAGATTTTAAATCGCTGAAAACGAATCCGTAAATGAAATTGTTCCATCACGTCACACTTTTGAGCTATTTTGGTCTAAATGTATCAAAAAGTGCCACTTTTTGACATCTTTAAGTTCAATTTTTTCTGAAATGTGACGTAATTGAGCAATTTCATTAACGGATTCGTCTTCAGCGACAAAAAATCGATAAGAATCTTTTTGTGTGGATTATGGTCTAAAATTCGTATCACATAGTGGTCATAATGTACACAATATACACAGAAAAAAATGAGTATCAAATCAACAATTCATTGTTTCATATATAAGCAAGAATATAAAATCTTCTTGGAAAAATTTAATAATCTTGATCAGACATAATTTGTTTACATGAAGAAACAAATTTTCTTTATGTTAGCAAATTATGTCTCTTTGAAATTATAAATACTTCCAAGGAGATTTTATATTCTTGCTTATATATGAAACAATGAATTATTGATTTGATACTAATTTTTTTTCTGTGTAGTTAATAATAATGACTCAACTGGAGGGTAAAAATCACTTCAGGCAATTCAGGTTTACGCAAAAAAATGGGGTGATTATATTCGGGTTAAGAAATATTGTAAACCAAGTCTCTTAGCAGAAATGCTCAAGTAAATAAATTCTATTCTATATTTACGTTCAGCTCTCTGATCGTAGGCTCTGTTTAGAGCCTAATCGCTTCCCTGGAAACGCGCTGGAGTTCCGATCGAGGCTCTTCGGTTACCATTCGATTCCCTCGCTCGGCCATCACCCACCCCCGCGTTCGCCCCAGGTCCGCGGGGTCCGAATAACCCGCCGTTATCTGCGATCTGCGCCGCAGACGACGGCGCGGTTACGACTCTTCTCTTTCTTTAATCGCGAGAGCGAGAGCACGAACGGTGAACGCGGCGCGCGTTTCTGACGTCACCGGCCGCGGCTAAATTAGTTGAACTTTGAGCCGCTGAACGATCACCCGATCGTCGCCGTCCTCGTCGTCGTCGTCGTCGTCGTCGTCGTCGCCGTCGCCGTCGTCGTCGCCGTCGTCCAACCGCTCGTGGAATTCATCGCGTGTCCCGAAGAACTCCTTCCGACGTCGTCGGATAATTATATCGACCGGCGAACTCGACAAAGTTATGCACACAGAAAAAAATGAGTATCAAATCAACAATTCATTGTTTCATATATAAGCAAGAATATAAAATCTTCTTGGAAGAATTTAATAATCTTGATCAGACATAATTTGCTTACATGAAGAAACAAAATTTCTTTATGTTAGCAAATTATGTCTCTTTGAGATTATAAATACTTCCAAGGAGATTTTATATTCTTGCTTATATATGAAACAATGAATTGTTGATTTGATACTAATTTTTTTTCTGTGTATCAAATCAACAATTCATTGTTTTATATATAAGCAAGAATATAAAACCTCCTTGGAAGTATTTATAATCTCAAAGAGACATAATTTGCTAACATAAAGAAATTTTGTTTCTTCATGTAAGCAAATTATGTCTGATCAAGATTATCAAATTCTTCCAAGAAGATTTTATATTCTTGCTTATATATGAAACAATGAATTGTTGATTTGATACTAATTTTTTTTCTGTGTATCAAATCAACAATTCATTGTTTTATATATAAGCAAGAATATAAAATCTTGGAAGAATTTGATAATCTTAATCAGACATAATTTATTTACGTGAAGAGAAAAATTTTCTCCATGTAAGCAAATTATGTCTGTTTAAGATTATAAATTCTTCCAAGAATACTGAGAGAAAAAATTGTAGTAGTGGCAACTATAAGGGGACAACCATACAAATTTTGTTAATATAATTATAATATATAGTTAAGTGAACTATATTGTAGTTAGTGCAACTAAGTTAATGGTTAAGAGAACTAATAAAATAGTTGTAGTATACTACATAATATAGTAATTACAACTATTTTTTATTAGTTTTCTTAACCATAAACTTAGTTGTAATAACTATAATATAGTTTACTTAACTATATATTATAATTATAGTTAAGTGAACTGTATTGTAATTATTGCAACTAAGTTAATGGTTAAGAGAACTAATGAAAAATAGTTGTAGTATACTATATAATATAGTAATTACAACTATTTTTTATTAGTTTTCTTAACCATAAACTGAGTTGCAATAACTATAATATAGTTCACTTAACTATATACTATAATTATATTATAACAAAATTTGTATCGTTGTCCCCTTATAGTTGCCACCACTACAATTTTTTCTCTCAGTGAAGATTTTATATTCTTGCTTATATATGAAACAATAAATTGTTTATTTGATATTAATTTTTTTTCTGTGCTTCGGAATAAAATTATCTCGAACCTCCGTCACGGGTACGTCGCACTTTTTGCTTTCGCCTTTCTCTTCGTCCGTTCTATTATTTATTATCGCGCAACACGCCGACAGCAAATGCGAGGGAGCAAATAAGGAGAGCTTGCGCGCAGCATCCGCGTGTGTACCGGCGCGGCGCCGCGGCAGTCGGCACCGAGCGCGTGATCCCATAGGAGATGTGTCTGATATGCGTCACTCGATGGACGTATCGTCGCCGCCACGCGTTCCGCGGAACGAAATAGGTATATGGCACTTTATATTCTTCGCACACGCTCGCCCGTCGTTCCGCCGGAACGACGACGACGACGAACACGCGCACCGCGGTCGAGGATCCTTGGAATCGGTATTGTCTCCCGTAGTAGGTGGAGCAGGATGCGTTATTATTCAGCGGCGGTCGAACGCGATCCCCGCGTTCTCTCCTAACCGACGAGTATTATTATCATCCACGTCGGTGTCACGCGCGCGCGCGCCCTCGTCGATCTCGGAAATCTCAATTTCGACCTACGGTTATTAAGCGTCGCGACGTCGAGGTGCACCCTTGAGCCCGACGCGAACGACGGATTCGCGTAACCATTTCGATAATCCGCGAAGAGAATCGAGTATTGTATTCGCGAGATAAGCTTCGCACGTCGAATGTTGAGTGCTAAATAAATGCAATCGTGCGGACGCGACATCGAATGAACATATCGAGATTCTTATGAGTAATTAATTCTAATGCAGTGATTAATTAAGGATGTACACTGTTGTGAGAGAAATCGTTTGGTAAGATCAACCAAAGTTTGCTTGAATACACTGAAAAAAAAATTTACTAAATTTACTAAATATTTGTTTGTATATTTGCAAGAAAATATTTACTTGCGATACATAAATATTTACTCAATAAAAGAAAACTGATAGTTAAATTTAATTAGTTATAAAATTGGAGATATTCGACCGTTAATGTAATACATACAAATTGAAAGCTTTCTTCTGTCATAGCTAGGTCTAAGTGCTTTATTTTTTACTTGTGTGATTTTATATACCTATTTCTAATTCACCCGACTGCGCGCCGAATTGTTTTTCCGATCATAACACAGCTTTAAGATGAATAAGAATAAGTAATATCACATTAATTAAATTGAAATCAATTTGATAACGATTGATGCTGATTTGCATCCACATATTAGACCCATTCCCCCTTGAAAAAACTATAAAGAATTTAATTAATTGTCCTTTTATTAAATAAATAAATATTTACATTTAATAAATATTTTCTTGCAAATATACAAACAAATATTTATTAAAATTTAGTAATTTTTTTTCAGTGTAGTGAATAAATGAATTTTGTAGTTACTGGTATCAAAAACTTAGTTATATTCAACAAAACTTTTTGTAATTTGTTGTGTGAAAATAATTGTTTGGTTAAGTGGTACAAATTATTTGATTAAACAACTATATATTTAGTAATTATAACTATAAAATTCATTTATTCACTATTCAACCAAATCACACCAAACATTTCTCTCAGTGTATGTATCACATTTCTAAGCATTACCAAAAATATAAAGATTTCGTAGAGGCAAATCATCAATTTTTCTTGATTGGTAAAAAAATAATAAAGAAACTAATTTTGTTATTAAAATTTACTGTAAATTATATAAACACGGTATTTCTTATTGCACAACGAAAAAATCAAGAAAAGGAAATTATCTCATTCGCCTGAACATTGAAAGCGAAGTACATAGATGACTAGTTTAAAATAAAATCTAAAAGAAATAAAAATAAACTTTTTAAAAGAGTCTGTTAAGCTTTTTCGTTACAAACTCACAAAATTGGGATCGTGATTTTATATGAGAGACAAAATTTCTTCGCGCACTCACGATCTTTGTGCTTGTATCATCGACTGGCACTGAATCACGCGCAATACAGAATTGTTTTCGCTGCAGAGGAAGTAACTAGCATGATGAAACGGATCGTATGAAATAAAAAACTAATGACAACTGTCTCTAAACTTATAATGATCCGATTCGTCTACTACATTTCTGTGTAAAAAATTTGAGGACAATTCTCTTGTGTAAAAGTTATTAAACAAATAAATTATTAAATAACAAATTATAATAAAAAAACAAATTATTATTTATTATTACTTAAAAAACAAATTATTATTTTATAATAATTTGAATAATTATTTGATTTTTTGTTTGCTCTCGATTTTTATGTAAAATTGTGTTTTGCAATATTTTTTTATAAATTTCATGATGGAGTAGCGAATTAAATTTGTTACATATATTAATAGAACTCGCACAAATAAATATGGCCGTGCAAGAGTTCATTTGGATCCCCTACTCGTTTAAAAGTTATTTACCTAAAACTGCAGCAAAAAATGGTTATTTACGCTGCACAAGCCACTGACTGCGTTCAGTGGAAAAAGCAGCTTTGCTACAGTTGTAAAGTCCTTTAATATGATTAATTTTTGCATTTTAGTTCCTACCGGATTCAAATGTGTAAACCAATCATATTAAAGAACCTTACAAAGTTGTAAAGCTGCTTTTTCTGTTGAACGCAGCCGTTACAAGTCAAATTGTTCGTCGTTTTGTTCTTTGCAGCTGGTTTCAGAGTTCATATTCGCGACCAAAATTTTTTATTAAGGAAAAAAAGAATAAATCTAAGAACTTTGCAGTTTTAAAATTTCGATAAGTTTTAGCTGGTATTGTATAGCTAAAATTCATCTTTAAAATGAATCTCACGCCACTTGAGTTTTTTTTCCAGGCTTGACTGTAATAATATTCAATATTTTTGAGCAGCAACACGTTGACTGCAAAATACGAGTTAACTCGATTCGATTTTTCGAAGGGGAAATAAAATTTTATTGTAAGAGAGTTTCGATGAGAGATAAATATAATGTTACGTAATGCGTCAAAGCGTATACTGATGTAATTGACAGCGGGGACAGAGTTGTCTAATTGCACAATGGCAGTCAACGCGTTAAGAAGCAGTACACGCCCGCTTTGTTAACACACACCACGAGCATCACCTCGAACGCTTCGCTTTCGAGCGGTAATCTGTTTCCCAGCTGAATAGTTCTTGCATTCCATTTGAATCGCACACACGCTGTATATCAATTACCCGGCGGTTGCTATCTTTGCAAAAGGAGGCCTGTTCTCTTATCCGATGAACGAGATCTCCGCTTCATCGTGCTCGGTTTCACGGGCATGTTTGAGCGTCCGTGCTCTCTTCATCTCCGCTCGTCCCCCGGTGGCCTCCTTATCGATACAGTTTATCACTGACATGAATATCGACGATATCGATACCGCAATTACCACCCTCGTTGCCGAATACGCGGTAAAGATCGATGGCCTCCCTTGATACGAGATATTTCCTTTCGGCCGAAACACACTCTCTTTTGTATTTTATCATATCCTTACGTATTAAATTGTTATCTCGCTCGTAATTAAATTGAAATTCAATTTTACATGATAATTTAAAGCTACCAAGAAGATGTAGCGTATTCTGTGATGTGATCTGAGATGTGAGATATTTCATATCTGCCGACTTCTTAGTGCTCTTATCGATATTAATACAAGGTGGATTACTGGAAAAAAAACGGGAAAATCCTGGAATTATCTTTTTATCCTCGAAATTCATGGATTTTTACGAGATTTTATTGATACTCAAGGAAGTTTTTAGAATTTTTCTTTTAAATTTAACTTACAAATTTTTATTAAAATTTGTGATGATAAAGGACAATACATCGTTCCAAATTGCTAGATCCATGTATTGTGAATACACTGAAAGAAAAGACTGGTTCTAACTTGGTAGTTAGAACCAGTCTTTTCTTTCAGTGTATTCACCAAATGTATAGTGAAATAGTATCAATTAAATATTTTGTCAATATAACCAAAAACAATTTTATTTTTCTAAATGTTTAGTAAGTATTATCAAATATGGTATAAGTTACTAAATATTTAGAAAATTATGTTATTTAGAAAAGTAAAATTATTTTTGGTTACATTGACCAAATATTTAATTGATACTATTTCACTATACATTTGGTAGTTATAACCAGTCTTTTTTTCAGAGTAGATTATTATTTGCATTTGGTTCATATTATTTATTTTTAGTTTCTCTTTAATATTTAGAACTTAAATGGCTTTCCTTTGTGATTAAAAGATATAATAAAATAAAAGCATTTCAAAGTTGCATTAAAAAAAATTTCTCTTGGAATTTTGAACAAAATTCCTGGAAAATTCGGGAATTTTCAGGGAATTCTATTACAAAATTTGAATAAACATTCTCTAATATTTAGGATTCTTTCTATTTTTATCTTCATGGAAAGAACGACGTTGCTAACTATCTAAAAATTTAGCTAGATACAAATAAAACGAGGGTCTGAAAATAATTTTGTTAGACCTTCAAAATAATTCTGTAGGACGCTCAAGTAAATTGCTAAAATGCCAAAACTTTTTGCAGCATTACTCATCATGCATGCTTAAGTGTCGTAAATAATTATTCTCATGGTCCAACAAAATTATTTCTGATTTGTGTCTAGCTAAATTATTAGATACTACAACAAAATTGTTCTTTCTATGTAAATATTTTATCATAATACACAGTTGGAAAATTTGTGTTAAATTTAACATATATCGCATGTCCTAAACAGTCCATTCTTTTTGTATAAATTTAACATAAGATGAATATGTTAGAAAGTAACATAAATATTATGTGAAAAATTAATACAAAAATGTAACTTCGACACAGTTTGGAAACGAAATATGGAAATATGTTTCTTCAGTAAAATTAACATTTATAATAATATGTTGACACGTACATTTTATTCATTTACCTTAGACTTTTAAATGTTTTAAAACTATATACTTATTTTTATGTTATTTGTTTATTCGCTCATAAATTGTGTTATGTGACGCTAAAAAATGTTAAGTATCAATTAAGTATTTAATAAAAAATATGCAAATCACGTCGTGTCAAATTAATACTTGGATATGCTAAAAATTTAATACAAACATTTTAACAAGGACCGGTTTTAACATAAATACAAAATGTTTCCTACTTTCACAATATGAAGAAGAATATGTTATTGGCTCAATCATGAGTATTCTCGCGTTCCACTACTTTTTCTATTTAAAACGATTAAAAAAGTCTCTAAAAACATACCTTAATATAAATATACCTTTTTCAAGTTTCTAGAAGAAATATTTGTACTTTTTTTTTAAAAGTAAAATGTAATATAATTTAATTATCTTTAAAACTTCCATGAATAGAAATCAGTCGGGTGTGAAACATCCATTTGATTGGACCTTAAAGGATCTTAAGCGTTAATAAAAATGAAACAGTAATATATATATTACAATGAATTAATAATTACTTTTAAGCTCGAAATATTTAACAATAAAATTTGAACGGTGATAAACAAGATCGAATCGAGCAAATTAGAGATCTAACAGTAATAAATTAAAATTTTAATGTATCTAAGAAACAGATTTCGTATACATATACATGTTTCGGACTCTTACTTGTCCGAAACATGTATCTTCAGTATGTTACAATTTAAACGTAGAGTGATGCGAGTACATAATTAAGAAGAATTGTCCGTGATAGAAGAGAGCCCGCGCTACATTGAGAGAAATGTTTGGTAAAATCAACCAAAGTTTGGTTGAATAGTGATCAAATGAATTTTATAGTGATAGTTACTAAATATATAGTTGTTTGTAGCCTTAACTAAATAATTATTTTCATACAACAAATTAGAAAAAGTTTTGTTAAATGTAACTAACAAGGAAACATTCCCAAGTGTGAATTTCTGATTTTAATGAAACTTTGTATACGTATAGGTTACATAAATAGATAAATTTAGAAAATATCAGTTGCTGCCCAAAAACAGTTTTAAGGGGTAAAACATCTCTCATATGTAAAGCAATTTTCAGCTTTTTTTGTTATACCTCAAAAACTATTCAAGATATCAAAAAATATTTTATACAAAGGTTTTATCATAAAATTACTTCTATTCATTCCCGTCAATCATATTTTTCAAAATTAATTATTTAAAAAAATTTTTTTTCAAAAATTAATTTTAAAAAATATTAACAGGAATGAATAGAGGTACTTTTACTGTAAAACTTTTTACAGATATTTACTATAACTTTTTACTGATATTTTCTAAATTCATCTATTTATGTAACCTATATGTATACAAAGTTTCATTAAAATCAAAAATTCACACTTGGGAATGTTTCCCTGTAAGTTATTGATACCGGTAACTATAAAATTTATTTGATCACCATTGTACCAAACGATTTCTCTCAGTGTAAACAATGTCTCGATCTTACAACCGATGTTACAAACAGTAATATATTAGATTATTACAGATATAATAAATAAAATAAAACATGAATAACAAGTAATCGTTCCTTCTTGTATACATAATTCGCGGTAAATGAATAGCACTGATATCGTTATCTTTTCAGGGTGCTAGATTTAGAAATCTAAATTCCTAGCTTCCGGCATCAGAGAGGAAGCTCGGGCAGCGATTAACGATCGTTTTTCACGCGGCTCTCTTTCTGAGATCGCAGCGATATGATGCGGTGCGTGCGTGCGGCCGAGCAAGCGCGTTAAGCGATAACATCCTAATCTTCTAATCCGCCTCGTTTGTCCCACGAGTGAGAAGCGGAACTCATTGTCGCCACTTGCTAGAACGGGTCAAGGGTAGAGACGACCCCTGTTGTCGGTCGGGGAACGCGTAAAGCTCGCGTGTTGCACGGCGAATGGGGGACGCGCGCGCGCGAAATTTCTCTCGATAAGATTCCGCCCGCGTTTCGCGGCCGAGATTTATTCGCGCTGATAGTGTCATCTCGTTCGTCCGGTTACAATTCTGCTCTTTTTCCCTTTCTCTTCTTCCCTCTTAATTTGCTCGCAATGCGCGCCTATCGAACCATTTGTATCTGCCCCTTTTGGACAAATGTAATCCTTGTTTCTCGTGATTACGTCATATCTCGAGCAATGGAAATACGGCGGAGATTACATCACGCGTTTACAGCAGGATTCTTTTGAAATCAGATTTTCAGAGACTTTTTACGTAAATCTGTAGAGTACTTTCGTGAAATCGTTGCATTATTTTTTTAACGCGTGAGGTAACGGACCCAATTATGGATCATTAAAGTAAAAATAATTTTCGTTAATTGAAGTAAATTTAACGATAACATTTTAAGAAGTTGTTAATGTCAATGTAAGTACACAGAAAAAAATGACTATCAAATCAACAATTCATTGTTTCATATATAAGCAAGAATATAAAATCTTCTTGGAAGAATTTGATAATGTTGATCAGACATAATTTGCTTACATGAAGAAACAAAATTTCTTTATGTTAGCAAATTATGTCTCTTTGAGATTATAAATACTTTCAAGGAGATTTTATATTTTTGCTTATATATGAAACTATGAATTGTTGATTTGATACTAATTTTTTTTCTGTATAGTAAAAATTATTATACATATATGTTGAATAAACTGATTGTAAAGTTTGAAAAAATATTTAAAGATTTTTATACACGAGTCCCAATTTTTTTTTATGGATTTACATAATTAAATGTACGTTCATGTACGTTATTGTATATTCGTGTACTAAATGCAATGTACTAAAAGTATCATGGCTTTAAGGAATTATTATAGAGCTTATTAGACAGATTATTAGAGGTAACTTTACATTTTCTTTTTAATACCAGCAAATTGAGATTGTGATTTCATATTATTATAATTAAAAAAAGAATGTATTAAAAATGTAAAAAAATTATCTGAATTTATTAATATATGTATGTTTGTAAAACATTTTATTTTATAAATTTGATCCATAGGACGGTCGTTTTGTTTAAATAATAAAATTTAAATAATAAAGTCAGATATAAAATATTTTATTTATTCTATGTCCTGAGTCCCACACAGAAAAAAAATTATTATCGAATCAACAATTCATTGTTTTATATATAAGCAAGAATATGAGTTCTTCTTGGAAGATTTTATAATCTTAAACAGACATAATTTGCTAACATAAAGAAATTTTGTTTCTTCATGTAAGCAAATTATGTCTGTTTAAGATTATCAAATTCTTCCTAGAAGATTTTATATTCTTGCTTATATATGAAACAATGAATAATTGATTTGATACTCATTTCTTTCTGTGCAGATAGCACAGAACGTTCTATGGATGTCTATGAACGTTCTATGAACGTTCTATGAACATCCGAATATCCATAGAACATTCACAGACATCCACAGAACGTTCTGTGCTATCTAGGAATATATTTTTACATAAATTAGTTAATATGATTGGCCTATAGATCATTTTACTGTTTTACTAGGAAAAGTGTATCATCCATATCTGTTCCTTCCTCTGTCGAGAAGCGATGAAAGAGAAGTCATTAAATCATCAAGTTAAATGGTTCAAATCAGCTTATAAACAGTAGATACTCTTAAATGCCAGTCTTATCTACATAACTGCATTTTAGAATTGCTTTTTTTTTTATATATAATAAGAAATCACTGAGAAATCTTTATTTCTTATAAAAAAGTCACTGCATGGCTTTAGCATCAATCAATATATAATCAACGTAATTTACTCTGTCAGCTATTATTGCTTTCGGCAATTTCCAATTCCTTTACGAAGCATAATATATGCATGATTGCAAATTTGCAAAACACAGTGAGACGATATTATACTCGATTGGAATCCTCTCATGATAGATGCGCCGCGTTCCAAACTCGCTTCGCGTTTCGTCCACTGCGCGGCAGAGAACGAAGACGGGATCGAGAGAAGAGAGGAGTCGCGTCTCTCGGTGAGAGAGGGAGCGAGAGACGGAGCGAGAGGGAGAGGAAGAAAAAAAAAATAAGAAATCGAGAAGACGAGAGACGAGTGAGCGAGCGACGTTTGAACGCCCACGCGTGCCGTCTTAATTACGCTCGGCCGGCCGGTTTTACGATTATGCCGCCTCGAAGAGCCTCGAAGAGCCTCGGAGAGCAACCACCGTACCGTCGGGGCCCCGGCTCCTTTTATGGGCCGCGTTAAAAAGTAATTAGGACAGAAAGGCGGCGCGGGAACCGTCGCGGGAGAGATGTCAACGATAATCTTAATGACTATTGTATAAACGCGCTCGCGGCGCGCGGCTGATAAGCTGATAAACGCGCTCTTGACTCGTGTGTCAGGATCTCAGTTAGGATAAGAGGGTTCATTGCCTATCGCGCGACCTAGTAAAAATCATGAAAGCGATCCCCTTGGGTAACTATCTAATCGCTGCGATGAGAATGTAAAATCTCTCACGTGGAGTACTTGGCCAAGTTCTTATTTAAAGTAATCTCACACACACACACATGCACACGCACATACATACTGGAAAAAGAGTGGTAGTAGCAAATCTCGAGCAAAGTAATGCCAATTAAATATTTCATTAATATAACCACAAATATATAATTTTATAAAATTTGGCAACACTTCCTAATTATTTAGAAAAATAAAATTATTTTTTATTATATTAACCAAATATTTAATTGACATTATTTCACACAACATTTCACTCAATATTATTTATATTAAACTTTTTTCAGTACTTTTTTCAATGCATTATGGTTTCATGAAAATTAAAAAATCTTCAGTATGATATTAATGTCTATTTCTACATGGAAAGAGGATTTTACTAAAGTATTTAAAAATTTAGCTGGCTACAGATCTGAAAATAATTTTTTGTTAGATCATTGAAATAAATATCTAGGACGCTCAAGTTGGTTGCCAGTAAAACTTTTTGTTAAAACTTTTTGCGACATTGTCCAACCATGCTTGAACGTCCTACATAATTATTTTGATGATCCAACAAAACATTTTCAGATCTTTAGCTAGCTAAATTTTAGAGATACACAGAAAAGATTTAGGATTAAATAAAAACTAATATATTTTATTTAAAAATGTACTACGATCATATGTGCTTCGCAATGAAACTTGCATAAATCTTAAATATTTAAAGTACTTATATAGGAAAGTTCAGATTTTTATCATTATTTCTTAATTGGATTTTCATTAGAGAATATTTCTACTTATTGAAATAATATTTTATGCAAGTGGAAAATTGGTGTGCAACTTTTAATATTATTTTTAAATATAAATAGAACAATCTAAATTTTTTTCATTTTTTCATTATTTTGAAAATGGATGTAATACATTTTTAACACAATCATTGTCTTATATATAAATAAGAATATAAAATCATAAAAAAATTTGATAATCTCAAACAGATGTAACAAAACTTGCAGAAAAAATTTTGTATGTTTTATAAAAAAAAATATATCTATTCAATTATTATTTCCATGAATTGAGATGAAAAATTATGAGATAGAAAATAATAGTATTTTCAAACCAAAAATTTTTTAATGCTGTTATTGTTAAAACAATCGTATTATTCTCTTTAGATAACTATTATAATATTGAAATAAAAATAGAAAAAAATATTTTTTGCTGAAATTTAAAAAATTATCGAACTTTTTAAAAATTTTATATTCTTGCTTATACATGAGATGATAATTATCGATTTGATACTAATTTTTTTCTGTGTACCTCAGCAAAACCATTCTTCTCGATTGTACCAATGTAGAGTAATTATAAAATTTAGTTTAACTTATCTTTTATCTTTTTCTAATTTTTAAAATTAGAAAAATATCAAAAATAAATTAAATCGAGATTAAAGTTAATCTACATTGGTAAAAACGAACGTAAGACGAATGTATAAATGTTTTATCGATTGATAAGATTAATAATAAAAAAAACGGAAGACCTTGAAACGGCGTGAATCTATTAAAAAAAGATTACACATTTATTATGTTAATCGAAATTGATGATGAATAAGGAGAATAAAATTAAAACAGAATATATAATGTTTGATAAGATTGGTGATGATATAATTGGAAGGTGATAAAAGGTATTTTACGTCAGGTATATAAGAGATTCTCGAAATCCATTTGCTGATCCGCGTACAAAACACATTTTTTTAAAGATAATTAAAATCATGAATGGCCAAGATATCCTTATTGCAAACATTTTTATCTTTAAAAGATCGTCAGGTAACAAAATTCCGAAAGATAAAAGGTCTTATTTCAAACAAATCGACGAAAGGAAAACGAAGCGTGAGGGGGCGGGGGGAAGAAACGTTTTTACAAAAATCGTTTCAACGAGTGAACATTTGAAACAAAGGCGGAACCTGTTTCCTATTTGAGCGATCTATTTGAGCGTGCTCCTTTTTCCTTTTTGAAGATAGCTGCACGGAATACTTTCGCTTCGAGTGCGAAACCCTTTTATCTTTGTGATCGAGCTGTACGGTGACGCGTTGAAATGTTTTCGAACTCTCAGGTACTCGAGGTGGGAAGCGACTCACTGTAAATTTTTCTTTCCCGGCGCAATCACGTTAGTGCTATTCCTTGCTTCTCGCCTCGTGGAGTACGATTTGATAATTTCGCGATTGCGTGATTGCGTTTGTAGACCTCTACGTGATCCATAAATAGCAATTTACAACTTAAGCCGGCTGAAATATCGCGAGTTCCTGTACGTGATCGTTGTGAATGCACCTTAGATTACCCCGGGTCTCTCTCTCTCTCTCTCTCTCTATCGCGCGCGCGCGCGCACGTACACGTGGCTGGCGTGCGGAAGAAGAAGCATCACGAGAAAAGTTGCGCTTTTGGCAACGCCGGCAGCGTTTCGGGGCTCTGGACATCTCAGACAGACGACATTACGCTATAAAAAGACTCGCGTTATACTATTTCTTTCGGCGAAGTCTTGCAAAATCCCGTAAAAATATCGTCATCAGCTGTCATGATGTTTCACGTGTTTCGCTGCGCTTGCGGAAAAATGTGGACCGGAAAAAAAAAAAATCGCGCTTTTTCGGACGGGTGGGGCAGAGAGTGCGAGGTGAGGAGAATACGTCTTTGGGATGACGCGATGGGATGCTACGCGTGTATGTATTTGATACGTACGTACGCGCGTGTACGCTCTGATTAACGCGTGAACGCGCCGAAACGTGGCGTGACGCGGCCGAGTGTAAAAAAACTGTCAGGGCGCGTCGCCTATTAAATCGTCAAGAAATTGACGTCGTTCGGAACGGGAACAAGTCGTTTCGCCAGGCGACACTTTCCAGCGACCGCGCGCACGTTCGTGGAAGCTCCTTAGCGGGCCGATCTTTGCGCGTGCGTTGCGTTTACCGTTTATAGTCTTGCAGCCAGGTGCATTGATGTACGGAATGTCCCGATCACGTTAAGCCCGTATCAAAGATTGAGAATTGCGTATTGAAGATTTGGGATTTGATCAATTAGATAATTTGATTTTAATTCGTTTCGTTTCCGATTGAATCTTAAATCTCCAATTCGCGATTCGCAATTTCTATCACGAACACAGCAGTGTTGGGTATTAATTGATTAATTTACTTGTTGATTAAAATAATCAACTAAAAATTTGAAATATAATTGAAAATATAATTATGATTACTATAATAAATTAATGAAATTAATTATCAAATGATATGTTAAGCCCATATCAAAGATTGAGAATTGCAAATTGAAGATTTTGACTAATTACACAGAAAAAAATGACTATCAAGTCAACAATTCATTGTTTTATATGTAGGCAAGAATATAAAATCTTCTTGGAAGAATTTGATAATCTTGATCAGACATAATTTGCTTACATGAAGAAACAAAATTTCTTTATGTCAGCAAATTATGTCTCTTTGATATTATAAACACTTCCAAGGAGATTTTATATTTTTGCTTGTATATGAAACAATGAATTGTTGATTTGATACTAATTTTTTTTCTGTGTAGATAATTTCGATTTTAATTCGTTTCGTTTCCGATTGAATCTTAAATCTCCAATTCGCGATTCGCAATTTCTATCACGAACACAGCAGTGTTGGGTATTAATTGATTAATTTACTTGTTGATTAAAATAATCAACTAAAAATTTGAAATATAATTTGAAATATAATTAAGATTACTATAATAAATTAATGAAATTAATTATCAAACGATACGTTAAGCCTATATCAAAGATTGAGAATTGCGAATTGAAGATTTAGAATTTGACCAGATAATTTGATTTTAATTCGTTTCGTTTTGATTGAATCTTAAATCTCCAATTCGCGATTCGCAATGTCTATCACGAACACAGCAGTGTTGGGCATTGATTGATTAGATTACTTGTTGATTCAAATAATCAACTAAAAATTTGAAATATAATTTGAAATATAATTAAGATTACTATAATAAATTAATGAAATTAATTATCAAACGATTCTGTATAATTAATCGAGCAAGTTTTCACTTAATTAAAATAATCGACTAAAAATTAATGATAAGTAATCACGATTTTAGTCAATTATTAGTAATATTTGATTTTATTGATTTTATTGAAATATAAATCAAATACCGTTGAGAGAAAAAGAAATAATCGTTGAACGTTAATTTTTAATCATATTTCAAAAGTGACATTTATTTCTATAAATGTCATTTTGACTATTACATATTTAAAGAATGTGTCATACTGAAAAGATATTCAAATTGATGTTAGTTGATAAATTATTTTATACATTATATTAATCATTATATTATCAATGCTATAAATCAGTGATTAAAACTAACGATTAATTTTTCAGCAGTAATTAATTATTTTTAATCGATTGAATTAATCACAATTACATACATCATTTTGATCGATTCATTTTATTGACTAAAGATGTAATTGATTAATTGCCTAAAATTTATTTCAAGGCAAGTAAAAAAGTTTTAATCGTTTATGATCAAGTATTAAATTTCTAAGCCGTAATTATTAACCAATAAATTGAGTAAACAATAATAAGTTAAACATTTTTAGCACTTATGATCTTACTACACTGAGAGAAATGTTTGATAAAATCAACTAACGTTTGATTGAATAGTGATCAAATGCATTTTATAGTTATAATTACTAAATATATAGTTGTTTTGACCAAACAATTTGTAGCCTTAACCAAATAATTATTTTCATACAACAAATTAGAAAAAGTTTTGTTAAATGTAACTAAGTTTTTGATACCAGTAATTACAAAATTCATTTGATCAGTATTCAAGCAAACGTTAGTTGATCTTACCAAACGATTTCTCTCAGTGTATAATTGGATTCTGGCCCTTTCTCGAATTAAATTGTATTATACAAATCGCAGTTTTATATTCATTATTATAATAGTTTCAATTGTTAAATTTTACTAAAATTATACAGTAAAATGTGCAGTCTGATACAAGCTTTAGCGAGGACCGTCTCTCTCATTCACATTTCCCGAGTCGATTTCTCCCTCGGTATAAGAAAAAAAAGAAGGCCACCATCTGTCACGCCATTAACGTTACACCCGTTCATTTTTCGTACAAATCGCATTTTCAATAATTCCGACATCCTTCTCGCCGTTCGTGTAAACCGGAAGTCGGCGTTACTCCCGACCACCCCCGACGTCTGATCTATAACATAGCTAGTTTCGTAGAATTTTTATCTCGTGCATACGTAATGACCGACGGGATCGATGCCGCCCTGGCTTTTTTTCAGGTGAGGAAGGTGTGCGGCCGCTCGGAGCTGCTGCCGCCCGACGAGACGCGCCCAGTGTCCTCTGATGCAGCTGCGAAATCGTCCGCCGCGTCATCGTCGTCCATCGGCGAGGTGCACACAGCTGCGTCGTCGTTACCGTCTCACGCGCAAGACGACCTGCTGAACCAGTTGCACAAGCAGCTGGTTAACTTCCTGGCGAGCGTCGTCAGGTCCCGCATCTTCTACGGCACGCTGGCGGACGCGATCTGCGAGGATTATCCCGACAAACATTGCTGGAACGGCGAGCGCATCGGAGAGTGAGTACATCGGTTCTGATAATCTTTTCTTTTCTTTTTTTTTTCTTTTTTTTATTTTATTTTTTTCCCCGCATATTTTCCTCCCGGCGCGGAAAATGATCGCGGGAGCGAGAGATTAATCGACACGCGGTCCTGCCAAATCATCGACAGCAATCCATTTCTCTGACGTCACGCGTACATAATGCTTGGGCAAATACGGAGGTTCACTCCGAACGCGCTATCGTACCGGGACGGAGCTCTGTTGCTCCGCAACAAAAGAAAAACGGCCCACGACGATCATTCGGTCGAGGAAGGAGTGTGAGAGGAGCGGCCGAATGAATGCACCGCGCCGGCCGGGGCGAATAAATGGGCGCGCGGAGGGCCAACGAGGCGCGCACGCGATTCGCTAATCGAAACCTGCCGTCGCTCAAAATCCTTGCCGCGGAATGCGCCCTCGTGGGAACGATCGCGGTGGCGCGAAAGCGGGAGAGAACGGAGAACGCGAAGGTAGCTCTCTGGCACCCTTATTAATCAACGAGTGGCCGGGTGGCCTCGCCTTAGGTTGCCCTCACATCGGTAAGAGCCCGGCTCTCCTCCTCTCTCTCTCTTGTAAAATTAGGTTATTTGCAGATAATGCTTTAATATATACTGAGAGAAATCGTTTGGTGAGATCAACCAAAGTTTAGTTAAATAGTGATCAAATGAATTTTTTGTAATTACTGGTAATCTCCCCCCCTCCCCCAACTTTATTATATTTAACAAAACTTTTTGTAATTTGTTGTATGAAAATAATTTTTTGATTAAAGCTACAAATTGCTTGGTCAAATCAACTATATATTTAGTAATTATAATTATACAATTTATTTGATCACTATGTAATTAAACTTTGGTTGATTTCACCAAACATTTCTCTTAGTGTATACAACAAGTATTCAAACCAAGAAAAAAATGATAATCTTAATGAACAGATGCATTGAGAGAAAAAATGACTAAATTTTAGTAAATATTTAGCGCTTACACGTAAAAAAATAGATTGGTAATAACTACCAAATGTATAGTGAAATAGTATCAATTAAATATTTGATCAATGTAACCATAAATAATTTTATTTTTCTAAATATTTAGTAACTTATATCAGATTTGATAATACTTACTAAATATTTAGAAAAATAAAATTATTTTTGGTTATATTGACCAAATATTTAATTGATATTATTTCACTATACATTTGATTGTTATAACCAGATTTTTTTTCAGTGTAACGAAGCTAATAATAAAGATTAATCAATCAATTTCTCTCTCTCTCTCTTCTCGTTCTCTCTTATTCTCCTTACACTGAGAGGAATTGTTTGGTAAGATCAACCAAAGTTTGATTGAATAGTGATCAAATGAATTTTGTAGTTACTGGTACCCCCCGCACCCCAACTTGGTTACATTTAACGAAACTTTTTATAATTAGTTGTATGAAAATAATTGTTTGGTTAAGGCTACAAATTGTTTGGTCAAAACAACTATATATTTAGTAATTATAACTATAAAATTTATTTGATCACTTTTCAACCAAATATTTCTCTCAGTGTAGTCTGTTTTTGTTTGTAAAATTTGTTGTATGTATTTGTATTTTTTTAAATTTTTATTTTGTATTTTATTATTATTAGTATTCTTTTGTATTCATATTTTCTCAATATGTGTGTGTTAGTTTATTTAGTTTCAATTCTATATAAATTAATTTTTTTTTTTTAATTTTGTATGCATATACACTGTTTGTAGCGCTTGAGAGGAGAGATGTCCTAGAGCGCTCTACAAATCAAGATATCTATCTATTTATTTATCTCTCTCTTCCTGCCTCACGTGAACGCGGATCTCCCACGCGACACATACTCCGCTTGGACCAGGCCAGATCGCTCACGCGCCAAATTACACCGTCTCGCGATCGATAACGTGTGCCACCCGTCTGATCGTCTAATCGAGGCCTGCTTAATTAACCCTCGGCGACAAAAGAGAAGTATCCGTCCGGCCGATATCGGCAACTTCTCGAGAGCCCAACGAGCACCTCCTCTGCGCCTTTATCAGCTATTGTCCGCAGCCGCTCGAGATGCTGCTACTCGACCGTGAAATGGGCCTCTCGTTGTAACGAGACAAAAGGAGAGAGAAAGAGAGAGAGAACGGGTTTCGGACTCGCTCCAGCGATAATATATGTATAACCGATCGCGCGGAAGATAATTCGGAGGATCGAAAAACGCGAAGTCGAACGGCGAACGTCGGGCGTAACGCCGCGCGCCGTACGCCTAAATGAGATTCCGATGTATCGCGATGGGAGAGGATGTATATCTGAAACGCCACGTTCGCCCAGAGCGCGATTCATTAATACGATGCCCCGAGCTCGTGCGGGTCGCGGATTACACACGAGTATAGAGGAGAAGAGGGTAATATGGCACTCATTTTCATTTTATTGAATAACTTTGTTTGTAATCAATATTTTTTATTGAAACTTGAACGATTATGTTCGTCAAAGTGTTGTTTGTCAGATTCTAGACTCAAAGTAATGAAATATTTATTATTTAGGACGTGATTTATAAAAATCTAATGCACTGCATAATCGGCGGATGAAAAAAAAGTGGTTGTAATATGGCTATCCATAAAAACAATTTAAAAAAATTAATTTAGTTTAAAAGAAACACAATACCTTGTTACAAAATTATATATTTTTAATTTTCCATTGTTTAGAATTTTCCTGATTTAGAATTTTCCTGCGTTTAGAAATACAGTTAGAAATTTTATTAGAAATATCATTTTATCCCTGTTTAAGATTAAACAACAAGCATAAAATGATATCTCTAATGTTCCTAATCACCGCTCTCTAGAATGACAATCGATTTATCGAAGTAATATTTCGATATAAAAATTTCGCTTAAAAAACCATATTAACAAAATTCCATGTTATTGTTTTAACTTTGTATAACTCGAAATGTGTACAGCCGAATAAAAAGTTAAATAACAAATAAACACTCGAGTGTATGTACATTCGTGTGATAATACACTCAAGTTTAAGAATAATGAGGAAGTATATGTAATTAAAGGTTAAAAGTGTACTTTGAAAAAAGTTTAGAAGTGCTCAAAAGTAAAAATGCCTTGTAACAATCGTCAGTTATTATGTATTGGCACACTGAGAAAAATCTCGCGGAAAAAATCAATATAATATTGTAGACTTTATTTTGTCAGATAAAGAACTTTAAATTGTAATATAATGGAAAATAGACAATACACAGATTAGCTACAATTTTGTAGCAAATTTATTTTGTCACATGCAAACACAAAAACTGTGACTCTGTGAAACAAATTCGCAAATAAATACTACAATATTTTACAGCCTTAAACAGTTTGTCAAATGATTTAAGACAGGTTTCTTAGAACAATTTTTTAGACTTATTTATTACAATTTATCCCTATCCCTATTTGTACTATTATTTGTAGAAGATAATTCCCCAATTCTACTATCTAATGCTACATTTTTTTCTGAGTGCATATTAGCTAAATATCACTAAAAAACGGCAGGCTGCTAAACGAATAACTCCATAAGAATACCTAATAACGGAGATAATAGGGGTAGCCATATTGTCGACAGTAGCCATAATACCCTCTTCTCATCTATGTGATGGCGCGCGCGAGACCGCGGGAATGAAGTTTTCAGCAAAATGTGTTGCGCGACGTCCTCCTCTTCTTCTTCCACCTGCAGACCCTTCACAATCGTTCCCTTCGCGCGTATCTTACTCTCTTTTGTATTCCACGCGGGCGGGTTCCGGGTAAACGTCACGCGCGCGCACAAGCGCACGAGCGAGCGAGCGAGCGAGCGAGGTACGC
>QKQZ01013762.1:0-25676 GCA_003595255.1 Solenopsis fugax
CGAATCGCTCACGCTGTCGCACAACAACATGATCGCCCTGAAGCCGATCCTTCAGGCATGGCTGGAGGAAGCGGAGGCCCAGGCGAAGAACAAGCGACGCGACCCGGACGCACCTTCGGTATTGCCGGCCGGCGAGAAGAAGCGAAAACGCACGAGCATCGCCGCGCCCGAGAAACGCTCGTTAGAGGCCTATTTCGCGGTGCAGCCGCGGCCATCCGGCGAGAAGATCGCGGCGATCGCGGAGAAGCTCGACCTGAAGAAGAACGTCGTACGAGTCTGGTTCTGCAATCAGCGGCAGAAGCAGAAGCGCATGAAGTTTGCGGCTCAACATTGACCCGAGGGTGGCTTGTGACAGCAGAACTGACCGTACCAGCTGCCCAGTCTCGAGCCCAAACCCGAACCTCTGACTGAGTTTCAGGGTTGGCCGTGAAATGCCCAAAACTCTACAAGTGGGCTTCCCCCAGGGACTCCGCCGGTGGATATCGCGCGGTGAGATGATTTCGAATCATTGACCGTCGGCGTCGCGCGTCATCGGCTCATCGGAACCTCGTCGTCGCGGCGAGATATCTATCCGCGGCAGTCCTTTCGCGGCTTTATTCGAACAAAAATGGCTCGAGACTACGGGCAGATACGTATCGGTACACGAGGCTGTCACAGGCTGAAGTCGACGACGAGTCGCTTGTTATCACTGCGCGTGTGTAATATGCTTGAAACGCATATTCTGGAATCACCGGTTGCAGGGAGCTATTCTTGACCCGTTTCGGTTCGCGATTCTCTCTCCTCTTCAGCTAACACGATTACCTCTCGTGACATCATACAACCGACGCAATGAAATGCTGGTGACGCGTTTACGAATGTTTCACGATGGCTATCATCGCGATATGATGGCAGTAAGTATGAATCCGTATCGAAATCGATATCATCGTTTCCCTCCCCCCTCACCATGGAATGGAAGTTGGGATGGAAGTTGCAAAACAATTTCTAACTAGAGAATGAACCGATTTTTCATTAGACTATTAATTGATAAACCTCTAGACAACTTTTCTTTCATGAAAATGTCAAAAACCTAGATCTTATATATATCTTAAAAAATATTGAGATAAGCAAGTAAATTCAAACGCACACGCCTCTTTATTTCGTTCGAAAATACGAGTAATATACAGATAATGCCGAGAAAAACACTGGTCGCTGCAATAATGCATAATGCTTTCAACGGTATGATTTTTAGAAAATGAAAAACTCTGCACTATAGGATATAAAGCGCTTTCTTCGTATTTTCATTTACATTAGCAGTAAGCATTGTAGCGACGGGGATTTGTGCTGCATAATAATATTATAAAACTGCATAAATACCATCCGATTCGCGCGTTCCATCCGAAACGGGATATGTTTGATATCTCTTTTAAGAACAAGAACAAAGAATATAATACCCGTCCAGTACAAATTGAAAGTACGTTGTGGAATATTTGTTATTAATTTAAAGAGAAATTTTTTTAATAAATTTTATTAAAAATTAACTATTATACATTTTTATACTTTCATATATCCTTTTATCATTGATAAAATAAAAATTTGCTGAAAATTCGTTCAATATTATAAAATATTAACTATCAGAGATGCGAGAAGAGGCGAAAAGTGAATTTGCATTGTACAATACATGATTTTACGAAAACAATTAGGTAAAAATTTAATTCAATTTGAATATCTTTGTTAGTTCCAGTTAATATTTTCTCCCAATTGCCCGAAATAAAGAGTTTTCGTGCTTGCAATCCGCAAAACTACGAGATCAAGAAGCACGCTACCAACGATAGCAATAAAACAGTTTACGATGCCATTTGCCCTTCGACCCCTCGTCGTATGACATCCGCGGTTAAAATCGCTGTTCGTCGCCGATTTCACGATCATATTTCTCGCAAACCAATATGCGAAATCCTATAATCCATGTAAAATAAATGCACAATAGAAATGGCATTTCATATTTCTTTGCTAGAAAGTAAAAAAGCTTAACAAATTTCTATTACTATTTTTATTACTTTTGTTTATAGTATTGCATCACTTTTTGTGGTTGCAGAATTGTATTAAGGTTAAAAAGAAATAAGAATGTGTGAGATTTTTAAAGCGTGCATTATTACAATTCAATATCACATCGCATTGCAATAGAAATTATTTATCAATCAATTAATTGGTTCAAAGTAATATGCAAAGAATACCTAAATGTTGAAGAAAAAAACTTTCTAATGTGTAATTCTTTCAATTCCCATCATCCTATTACTGTAAAAAAATTAACGAACAGAAAAACAATTAATGAAAAGTAAAAATTTCTTGTGTAACTTTGTACAAGACGATGATATCTAATTGGATGAGAGTGAAATTTTTAAGCATTTGCATAATATCGACATATTGTCTGTTGATACGAATGGACCATCATATCGTTAACGCAATCACGATTTTAACAATTTTCCGTCTCTGAGCTTGCATATAATATTTTATGAAGTCCCACAAATCGATAACAATATTTATATCGCAAAATGACACGTCGGAAACAATCGTAAATCACTAGGTCGCTATTGCAATAATTTACTGAGCAATAATCATTGACGGCACGATCGAGTGTTGGGAGAAAATCCTGACATTTTGAAATGTTGAAAAAGCGTGAGAGAGAGAGAGAGAGAGGGAGACTTTTCGTCGTTCGTTTTTCACGGATGAACTTGTCGTGACAAGTGAACGGCGAAGAGCAAGGATTACCAACGCGTCTTGAAAAGTACAACTCGAAACATAAAATATAAAGTACGTATTTGTTATAAAGACGACGCGCGGGTACGTCGCGCCGAAGAAAAAGTGATATTAATCCTAATGAAGACGCTCAGTGCAGTGTAAGCAGAAGAGAAAGATAGTGCGCGTGTGAACGAATGAATGTGTGTTGCGTATGTAAGGAAGAACCAGGGATGAAGATTTAGAAAAAGAGAAAGGAAGGAGCAAATGAAAGAGAGAGAGAGAGAGAGAGAGAGAGAGAAAGAAAGGAAGAGAGAAAGAGCGTGAGAAAGAGAGAGAAAGAGAGAGAAAGAGAGAGAGAGAGGAACAAACTAACAGAGCTAAGAGAAAAATGTTTTACGTAGTGATATTGGACAATCAGTGAAAAGACTGTACCATATCATATTAAAGCAATACTGTAGTACGTAGTAAACGAATTAATTATACTCTGTTCGTATTTTTTATGATCGTCCGCGCATCCGCCATGCGCCATGCGCCGACTATTTTCGTAAAAAGGAGAAGAGAAGGGGGGGAAAAAAAAAGAAACAGAGCGAACGACACAACGAGGGGATTGTTTTAAGTCTCGGTGCATATTCTGCTTTCAGACTCGACACGATTAATAATAATCTCCTTATTGATCCGATATCAAGGATGCGACCGGCGCTTACGCTCTGGTCTCCACTTTTGCGCGAGTCAACGCGTGCGCCGTGGAAACACGCGCGTTTGCTCACGCGACATGCGTGCGTCGGGAAGAGGGTTGTTTTTTTTTTTTTTTNTCGTTTCCCGATAAAATACGGATGCGGATAATCCGAAATCGATGGATCTAAGTGTCTACGTGTCTATCTCCTTCTGTTCGCCGACATAGAGAGTATCCGTCGGTATCGCGCTGTTCTATTGACGACAACGAAATTCTCGAGTATGAGATAGACATCCTCTTAACGAAAGGTAAGGCGCAAAAGCGACTCGAACGAGAAAGCATGGTCAGTTTCTGATACGGTCGGAAGTCGAAACGGTCGTGCTGCAAGTCGCGATTGTTATAATTTTCTGTGCTGTATCTTCTAAAGTTGGATATACGCGTTAGTGATTCATTTCGCATCTGTGACTGAAAATGCATTTCAACATGTTGATATATATTCGTCAACATTAACTTTCCCTAAACACGTTGAAAAAGTTCTCATATCTTGCAAGTTCAATGCGTAATTTATTTGAAAATTTAAAAAATCTATGATGCTGCATTCATTAAAAGAAAAATGATATTAACTTTAAACAATCTTACAACTTTAATAAATAAAAACAAGACAATCTCGGGCACCGACACTTTTAAATATTACATGTGTTAGAATTTCATAAAACCAGTTGTTTATAAATAGAAAAAAATACTTAAAAGATAATTAAAGTCGCAATCTTACGATCAAAATGAAGATAGTTTGTTCAATTTAGGAGAACATTGGAAATCCATTCTCTACATTGGCAGGTCGAGAAGGGTTAACCAACTGAAAAGTTGCCTTTAGAAATCCGCCCTCTACTTTGACAGGTAGAAGAGGATTGAGCAAGTGACATGAGATGGTATCCAAAATGTCGGCTTCTCCTTTGATTTCAAATAGATTTCGTTTCAAGTTGCAATGTATTATCACTGAACTCTGCAATATTAATTAGATTAAAGTTTCATCCATCGATTTTTTTTATTCTATGAAAATATACGATGCGTAATCAGCTAATAAAATCTTCCAGCAAATTGTATGCATCAGTTTGCTTAATAATATTACTTATTTTATTTAAGTCTGGATTTAAATCTTTATTTTAAATCTACTTCAACTACTTGTGATTTCTTAACAAATACATTATCGATAAAATCCTAATTATTTTACTATCATAAAGACAGATTATGTCATTCTATCTTAACAAAATCTTTTTCCTCAATTACTTTCAGATGGATTTTACTTTAATATAATATTCTGTTGCTTCCTTAATTTTAAATTCTGAAAAATTTATGCTTGTACCAAATGAAATGTGTAGAAAAAATTGCAAGAAAATTTGTCAAACGCGTAGTCTCGCGTGTATCCAACATTAGAAGAATATTTTGTTTAAAGAGGATGAGATACATCCAAACGAAAATACTAGTAATAGTTAAAAGTAAAAGTGAAAAAACGGTAGCAGTTTTTAAATTGTACATATATAAGAGGATAAGTATTTTATAGGAGAATAATATATAGCCTATTTGCCATTTTACTAGGTAGTGGGAAAGACGCTCTAGTGCAATATAGGAGTCTAGTGAGAAGTTCATTATTTATTATTCTCTTTCGTGTCCATGGCGCGTCCATTCCAGCAGAGCAATATCAGCGGATTTAGCAATATCAGCTTTTATCCACGGTCATTGAAAACCACAGAACCGCCCTGCATCGCGACCGTTTTTCTTAGAAAAAAAAAAAAAGGAAAGAATTATTTTCCTACACGCGACTGTTCAATTGCGTAACGTATCGATTCGTTAGCGACACAATTGTATTAAATATGTGTTTTCTAATCACTGCACCCCTTTAATTCATACTGAAACCCTGACGAGTTAGAACGTTAGTTAAATATTGCGATAAAGATCTGCCATCTCTTTTATTGTCTCTTAATCTTGTTCTTTTTATGTTTTCTTTGTATGTTTCCCTTTATTTTCAATTGTATAAAAGTTATCGTGATTATAGCCAACGATTATAAATAACGATTATAAATTCTTGATAATGTTGTTGTTACGTAACTAATAAAATTATGTAAATATGATTCGTAACTCTATGAATTAGATTAAGAATACGTTTCACTTGGACAGAATGTATTTCAAATAAGAGAGGCGTCAGGAAGTATGTAGAATTATACATTACAACAACTTTATTACACATGTTAAGAGAGAGTTGTCACGAAACATCCGGCATTTATTACATTAAATTTGCATAATAAGTTTTATAAAATTTTTTATTTTTCGAAGAAATTATTAAAAGTTTTTACGCCAAAAACATGGCTTATATAAAAAATGTTAACATTCTTTATCAAAAAAGATCAGCGTTCTCTATCGGCATGGTTTCGTGAGAAAAAATGAAAACGAGAAATGTATAAGCAAGGACAGAAAATAAAAGATTCCAGGAAAAGAAATTAATTATTTTATTATTATTGCGATATATAAAAATACGAAAAAGTCCTAATACAAATTCCATATACTTCCTGTATATTGCCAAATTTTCAGCGTCATCAATTAATATTTTTTAACTTAATCATATCGTTATATATAAAATATATACAAATAAATTTTCCCACCCTACATTTTTCATATTTATTCTATTACTAAATAAAACATATAATTGGTTGTGAATTACAATTTATCGCGCTTACACCATAAGTTTCAATTTAAACGAATATCGTTGTGTATCATATAAAAAATTACTTGGAAAATTACGCATCGCAACATACGCGAAATGTTTCACCGAATGAAACATCGAACATCCTTTTAACGAATAATTCTTTCGTTTCTTTCACTCAATTTTTTCTTATCAAGAATGTCGAGGAACCGATAATTTTCGAAACTAGCATCTGAAAATAAAAGACGTTCAACAAACTGAATTTTATTTTTTAATTCAAAGTAGAATTTTAATTTGAAATTTAATTATGAAGATATATTTATGAGAATTAAAAAAAATAACGATGAAGGGTTTCTTTAACAGATTAGCCAAAAATTAAGATAAAGCAATTGAAAGAACAAACTGTGGTTTCGAGACACTGTATACACGAAAAAAAAGTGATGAACCGATGATAACTCTCGTACATATATTGCAATAAGAGTACGCCTCTATCCGTACGTCATCATATGAAACGTGAGCAATTAACTCGTCAATGCACAGGTTTATAGTAAGTAATTATCGTTTAATAGAGAAATATTCTAAAAGCAAACGTTTACTCTCTCAATGAAAAGGAATCTCGAATGAACAACGTTTATGTTAATTAATATTTAGTATTTTTAATTAAAAGATACACTTTACGAAATACTTATAATAAATAAAAATATATAAAACATCTCGAGTGATGTTGAATGGTTATGATTTTCTATTGCGTAATATATAGATATCTCAGTTTTAATCAAATAGGCTATTTATGAGTAAGACTGTAAAATGGAATAGAAAGTCTCCTCAAGCGCAAGTATAGCGCAAATATACATGTTTAATACAGGGTAACGAGTCATATCATAATGTGTTTTATCAATTGTTATCGTCATGAAACTGCACTTAAGAGTCTTGCCAAATGATGCGATTAAGCACACGCGACGTCGACAAACTACATACGTCGCAATAACGACGTTGCGCAGATTTGCGCGTCTCCGCAATACATTTCTATATTAAATCGTAGTTTAAACTATTTATTCCGGAACATGTGCAGGTGTGTTTCTTTCATTAAAAAGAAAAAAAAATTATTAGATATTCTTTAATGAATTCTTTAACGTGTCTATCTCTCAAAGAGCTCTAATTACTTAGGAAACATTATCTCTAATGCTTTCAACCGTACATGGTCTCGAGTGGTAGAAAATGTTACATGTAAATGTATAAATTATATCTGGCTATAATATTATTTAGAAAACAGTCATTAAGCGTTCTCACTACAGCTCACTGCAGCTTACCGCAGCTAATCGATTGTCGTCATCGAGAAATTTATATTTCTGTCTCGTGGAGAGAACGGTTCGTACTTCCTTTACTGCAAATTTTTAATTTCTGATAACATTGGTCGATGCATTTACAAGATGGTTTATCTACACAAGTCGAGCGCGAATGGAAAAGTCAGAGCTATAGCGTTCTAAGAGATTCCTGCACAGTCCTACACGAAAGATAAACTATCCAATGTTTTACGTGCACAATCAAGCAAACAGATATTCACAGGAAATAGGTTAAAGCGAAATTAACTCGACATCAATCATTTGCATTCCACAAATCTTTCCGATTTATCCTTACGAATTATCGTAACGCGAATTATCTATCTAACCGGACTATGGCGAAAAAAAAAAAGAAAATGATCGCGTTGTACCGTCGCATGGTATCTATATACGCGTAAACAGTGAAGACTCTTACGTACGCCTATTTATAATTTATTCATTTTTATGGCGATTGCGCGGATCATCAACCATCGCCCCAAATAACCGCGCGGCACGATTTCAACCGAAAAGTATTAACGTCAAAACGTTATGACGGGAGCATATTTGTATAAAGAAATATGAAAACTAAATAATTAATATAAATAATTATTATCAGCAATTATAGATTAAATGTTTATACATATAAATTGAAGGGGGGAAAGAGCCAAAATGAATTGTTAAATTTAAAAGTCTTACTCATAGGTGTTCACGTGGCCAGCTTAGGTAGCTAAATTCTACATAGAGAGAAACGCGATGTCGTTAAGAAAATTTTACTCATCATTTGATTCGGAATTGCCAAAGTTGATAAGCAATCTATCGCTCCGATTGACTTAAACAAAAAAAAAAAAAATTAGCTATATGCTGTTTTGTCGGACGACATCGCGTCGATTCCTCGTTATTCGGTTCGTTAAGATACTTTACGCGTAAACATTTATAACATAGAACGACTCTCTCTTTAAAAACTATTTTAAATAGCATCGATACGATAACATAAGAAAGAAGTAGAGGATATCTATCTTCCATTATAAGGAAAATCGCTTTCGTTCTACATCTATTCGTTCTACACTCTTTATCAGGCGTCCACCGCGACGCCTATCTATGCATTTACAGACTGGTAAAAATCTGAAACGATCGCGAATCGTCATTTGTATAATAGAAATAACACTACATATTTATGTTTACACTATGTCTACGTACAACACATACAACGTGTCCCATAATAATTCCAGATGTGTCAGAATATGAATCTATATGTGTGTAATAACGATCGACAAATCATAATCATAATTTCACAGCGAATTAAATTCTTATTAATCTCTATAAATTGTAATTAAATGCGCGATCAGTGTAAAAGTGAAACGCTATTTATGAGTAAGACTGTAACTATCGCGAACGATATAATAATATAATAAAGACATATCATAAAAGATACTAGTTTAATTGTCTTGTAGAAATTTCTATGTAAATATGTTGCGTGCAACTTGGAGCAATGTTTCAAGACTACGTTTATGTATAAATGAATCATATATCCCATAGAGCGAGCTGTTTGATGTTACATTCTTCTTTATTTGCTTAACAGACGCTTATGCTCTTATATTCATAGGCACCTTCGAGGCTCTGTACATAATCGACAAATTGTACGAATTGTAAATCTATTTGTAAATTACGTAGTATTAATTAGTTTATTAGTTGAATTATATTCGCTTCTAATATGTAGCATAATTCGCGTAAGTACACATCCTCGTTACGTTGCGTATTATGTCTCAAACAATGAAAGATTTTAATTTTAAAGCGCGTATCAATAATTCGCTTTAACTAATAACGATATTAACTCCCGCATAGTTTCGCCCATTATGATATTATCGAAATGAAACAAAAAAATAACGTATTCTACGTGTCGCAAATATATGCATCTGATAGCAACATTTTTTTCACAGATTTGTATTTAACATTTTAATTCATAAGCATTTGTTATGCTTCTTAAAACGTACCAAATTGCGCGCAATGTACGATAAGGGGAAAGAGAAAGATTCCTCCATACTGTACATATCATGTGCCATAATTCATTTACCATACTTTGTGTCCAACTTTGTTCCAAGTACCTACTCAATTATAAATATTATAGTACATAGTATAATAAAGTAAACCTTGATGTTATTGATAATTTTATTGTATACCTTTCACTTTCCACTTTCCAAGTGTCTAAATGATCGAGAAGAGAATCTGCACGATATTATTATTCTGTATCTTTCAGTTTAACTTCTTCCACCGTTTCATCGTTTTCAAAGAAGAGCAGAGGAAAGGCGAACTGTGCAAGAGGTTCAAAGAATAGACCTATTTTTATTTCAAATAAATCGATTACTACACAACTGCTGTATCCTCCTGAACATCACTATTGCACCTTAAGCAAAAAACGACCGATAAAAATTTAGATAGATTCAACTATTAATTCGTCTTTCGTGGTTGTATTTTTCTTGTTACTTTTTAATACCTAATATTAAATACATTAATTTACGATCAAATCATAAAATTTTCAAACAAAGTTGCCCTAAATTTATGTGAAAAATAAATTTATTTTTCTACGAAATCATTCTTCTAATATTTGGCATCTCGAATAGGAATAATTATTTGAACATTAATATTCAAATTATTTTTCCTTTGCGTACCTTTGGTATAAAAAAATTTAAATTTATCACTTGTTTTATTGTTTTTCTCCATTTTGCGATTCTTATTTTTGCCTCAATATTTTATCGTGTAATAAAATTATATGCACCATTGTTCTATATCTTATATTATAAGAAATAAGACACGAAAAAGAAGGTAAAGAATTACGGACGTCAAAACTTTACACAGCAAATACATAAAGTAGATCTTTACTTTCACGAATAGAAACTAGAGGTAAAATAAACCCCAAGTGTGATAAAAATGAATAATCTTAGTGAGAATTGCAGTGAGAAATGTTAAAATCATATTCGTATCAAGTTGAGTTATAACCAAAGTATGTGATATATATATATATATATGTCATAAAACTTTAAAATAATTATGTAAAGTATTATTACACACATACATATACAAATTTATATTATATATTATATATACGTATATATATGTATATGTATTATATATATAAAATTTGTGTGTATAAGTGCATGTAAAATATTAATATATTTACATAAATATATTTTAAATATTATATGTATATAATTAATAAACATTATAACAACAATTATAACAACAATCTAAAGAATAGTAAATCAAGTGGAAAATATAAAAATATCAATTTTGCATCCTAATTATATATGCAAATATGGAACATTATAAATATATGTAAAATAATAAATAAAGATTCGCGACACGACGCGCGATATATAAAATTATCAGTTTAGCAATGTATAATTTATTTTTACCGTTGAAAATCAGTGCGATTGTTACAAATATTCCTACGCAAATATCATTATGCATGCAGTACAATCTTGTCTTTTTAGCTACTGTTTCACATATTTTTACATATAAATTAATATACACGGAAATATTATTATATATATGTATAAAATAAAATCTTGATGTTTGTAAAACTTGTTATATATGTATACATAATTTTGTAAAAGTAATTTTAATTCAAATCTAAGTATATTTGACATTAAACTCGTGGTAATATCTGATCTGTAAGAAACAATGTAATGATAATCACATTAAAAATATAAATTATAATGTTGAAAAATAGTAGCTAAAAAAACAGATTAATTGAAAAAAGTTAAAATTGACTCATAATTTCGCGACGTCCCTCGACGTCCATCGATGAACCTTCTACTGCACTCACATTTACGTCAACATTCAGAAGTAATCCAACAGTCCTCTGCGCCGTCCATACCATTGCACTTCACATTTTGTTTTATACAATACACTCGCGAAATTCACGGAATTGTTATTTTAATACCAAATTAAGTAATTTAATAATTCATAAATTTAATAATTAATGGGTATTTATTGTGAAACGACATTTACGAATTTGGTTAAAGAGTTCTATATGTTACATTTCTCTTTATATCACTTCATTTTATGTACTTCACCCGCGATGCAAAAATCATGATTAAACTTGCAAATTTATTTAAAAATTATTTATAACGAGAAATACAGAGTGTGTTTATGAATCTTTTTAAGTTATAATTTATCGCAAAATATTTATAAATTAAATTTAAATTACATATTTATAAGGCAAAATGAAACCTGCAAATTTTTGAAATATTATATTATATCAATTTAATTAATATATTTATTATATCGCCTAATATGTATGTTTTTACGAGGATTACCTCGCTTTGCAATATTTCTGCGAAAATTGCTCTCGCAGTATTCCTGCTTTGCTTGACAATATTCTTGCAATGCTCAACTTTGCAATTTCCTTGCGAATATCGTTTGACGGAAATTATAATATCATAATATGATATATAAACAATTACAATAAAATTCAAGAATTGAAATCTAATAGTCGTAACGATATCTGAAAAGTATTTCTTGCAAATTTAATTTCACGAAATTTCTATTCTCTATTTAAAGAATCGTGATGACACACGCGTATGTCACTGCAATTTAGGGAAAACTAAAGAAGAAAGTGAATCGTAAAATCTCTCAAATTTTCAACAATCACGATTTTCGCGAGATTTCTTAATTTCTCGAAATCTAATTTTGTAAAATCTAATTTCTCTTATGTGTACCATATGAATATGATTATATAAAATAAAAAAATTAATAAAATAAATAGAAGACTAAAATTCGCGACTTCTATTAGCATGTCAAGTTATCAGTATCAAACAATCATTATTTTTAACTTGCATAATTCTTTGTAATTACAAAGCTAAAGTGTCAATTCCAATGTTAAAATCCATATGAAACTAGGGAGGGAATAAATAGTATAAGTCAAGAATAATAAAACATATTTTTTTATATTCAAATAAATTATAACTTGTCTTAGAATATTAATTTACAACTACCTTGGCAAAATGTAAAATTGATAGTTTGTCTTAATTATTTTCTTTTCAAGATTTTTTAAGATGCAGTAAACAAAATGTAATTATGTACAACATTATTAAATTGTATTCGATATTAAAATATCTATAAATGAAAATATGCAATAACTGTTTAAAAGTTTTTGTTCTATATATATAATTTCAATATAATTTGTTACAAATCAAATGCAAAAGAATATTTTAATAAAATATTTCTATCTTAAGCACGTCATTTTGATGATTGTCGAATTTTAAGATGTGAAATGAACTAAAGTAAATATGACTTATACCTTTTTTCTCTCGACATTTCTTATGCAAAATTCTACAAGCAAAAATCTACAAGCGTTATGAGAATCGCACTGATTTCAGATTTCGATAAAATTTCGGCGAAAAAATCCCTCCACCGTACCCTAAATTTCACTCACCGATATCGCTACTCAACATTGGATTTATTCTTTCATCTGGATCTGCAACAAAAATATAACGTTGACTGATTAGATTTCAGTTACACAATATTGCACAAATAAATATATTCTTTGAAGTGAAAATGTCTATCTCTGATTTCAGTTCTATTTGGCCCGAATCGAATCTTCGAGTCGAAATTGCACTTAATTACTTCTGAGTTTAATTAAATACTAATATACATGTGTATGAAATATCTATTTAATATAACTAATATAACTTTTAATGCAGAATTATTATTTCTATAGAGATATAATTTTTTAATATTATATATATTTTATTTTTAAAAAATTTTCATTTTTTTCTTATTTAAAAATACTTATATGTTGGTATTTAAATTTATTTGTTTACAACAGTTTAATAAATATGCATCATAATGAGTATACTTTTTTTTAAATTAATCATCGCGTTCGATGAAATATACAAAGAATTGTATTACTCTATTAATGTTATACTATATAATTAACTTATTATCTATTTTAATGTTCGCTCAATGAAAAAGAATTATCATCAGGTTAATATGTATTTGAGTTTGATGTAACTAAAAGTATCTAATTTGTTATGAAACGTACGCAAATACAGTTATTAATAATTGTTTCTTTCTCTCTTTCTCCCTCTTGTATACAAAACTAAAATCCTCAATAAAATTTTGTATTACAAATTGAGAGGAATTATCAATTATTTAGATTTGCTGAAAATGAAATAGAATTCCGTTGTATTATAAAATTTCCAAGAATTATTGAACGTTATTTTTGGTGAAGAAGACCGAAGAGACTATCGGCAAGAAGTTATTGTATTGCATTAAAGTATTAGTATTGATATTAATTACAATATATTAAGATTAATCCTTTGAGCTACGGTGAACATTCAACCACGGTTCATTAAATAATCACTATTTTCCTACAGGAGATGTATAATGAATTATGCATATCGGTTAAAATATCCATCCCAAAATATCGGTTGAGCGTATATTACAGTTACAATTACAATGTATCGTGACAACGAAATATAATGTAAATGTAAGAAATAGAATCATTATACGAACAAATTGTAATATCATTTTGTTGAGGAATCGTTTTACGATTTATACTTTAATTGAATATTATCACGCAGCAGAGTAGTATTATGCATGTTTTATATCATGATTGTTCGCGGTATTATATGTGTTGCGTATATGACAAATTCGACCTATGCGTGACTTTGACCCCGGCACTTCTTAACAACAAAAGCGATTCCTACTAGTACGCCTGATTGATTGTGAGTCGAAAGTAAATATTACGAATGAATATGTGGATATTTTCGTATCGTTCTTCAGTCCGTCATAACGCGGCGAGAGAAAGGTACTGTCATAACTTTATTGAAGACATATTCACTAGAGAAGTAACTAATTTTATGAAAAACATATGTAGATGTTTATTTATATGTAGTGAGCATTTAATGAATATGTGGTAATTGTGTTTCAAAAGTTATTTATAGCAATGCATTAAATGAGTATTGTTCTTATCAAAATGGAAAGAGAGAGAAAAGTCTTCTTATACTTTTATCAAATTTAGAATGATTGTCATGTGTTTTTAAATTTGCTTTTATGAAATTAATTACGAGTCACAAGTGGCTTATCATGTGTTATCGTTCGATATAGTAAAAAAACCTTGTTTAATTTCGTAAAATGTCTAGGACATAAAAGCGGATGGGTAGCTATGTCCACGGAAAATAAGTATCGCATGCAATGTTTTTATTGAACCGAATCTAGACACTGGCACATTGCGTGATACACCACAGCATTGCGTGGAATTATAAATTTATACGGCAGGCACGTGTACGCCGTTAAAAAGATTATTTATCCAAATCAGAATATCGTACCTCGTGGCTCGCATTTCACGCGAAACGAACAGCATTTTATACCAGCGAGTCACAAGTGGCATTTCCTGATGATAATCAGAAAACTTGAGATGAATATCATCTATGGTTCTGTACCTGTATTTTAATTGGGTTAATAGCTTGTCTCAAATTTTTCGTTCACATTGTGAATTAGAGTGAGCATTATCACATGGATCACGGTATCGATGTACGACACATGTGAAGTGTGAAATGTCTTAAACGGAAACGCTTTTCGATAATTAATTGTGCAGGTAACATCATCAACGGTTGACACAGTTCCGTCATATCTAAATAATGCGATCCCGTGCATCTATTACGGATGATGCAATTAATTACCAAGCGTCAAGTGAATGTCCACTACGGACGACAGTTTTCATTAGAATTTCAAGGTGTCGTGTTTTATAAATTCGTATATGAAAAATAGAGGGGAAAAAGTATATAAAATTGTAAATACAAATATTTCAGACGTTACATCACGAGCGAATTGCACAATACCATGTGTGATATAATTTAAAAAGTAAAATTTAAATTAACATTTACATATCAATGATAATTTTATTTTTCAAATCTATTAGTTCATTTATTTAAATAATATTGAAGAAAACTGTATTTTATTTGTAACAATTTTCTCGCATAATAAAACACAAAAATAATTACTAGATAAATAATAAAAAGTAGAAAATGATTGTAATAATTAACACGTATCCTATCAATTAATATTAATATTTCAAATGCGAATAGTAGGCACAGCATCCGGCTTCGCGCATGTAGCGCGATGCAAAACATGGCTGTGATTATTTGCAAAGTTGCGTTGTTGCGCTGCGTGTGTTGAACCACACTGCATAATTATCTATTTCGCAGGTAAATCGTTATACATCGCTGTGGCCGTTTGCAAGTGAATTTTACAAGAGACAATGTTCAGCAAGACGGAACGATATATTTACTAGCCGTGAGCTATTGAGATTTACTTGCTTCAATAATATCTGTAGATATTACGTGCACATTAATCTACAAGTGTAAAAGATTAGAAAGATAATTAAGAACAATGTGTAAAAACTTGATCTTGTATCGGATTTCGAAAACTGGTAGAACGCGAATGTCACATTTCGGATTAAACGAGCTGAATTTCAGCAAACGTCACAAAAGCAAACACAAAATAAAATACATGGTGTTGTATTATATACTCTTTTACAACCCAACTTGATTTTAACAAGTCGTTTATATGAAAAACGGTCTTTTATTTGAAAAAAAAACTTTGAAAAAATATTTTGCTTTTCTAAACCTTGTTTTACATAAAGATGAAAAAGAAATGCAATCAATAAAACAAACATAAGTTACTAAAATTTCCGTAAACTTTACCTCTTTCTGATTTCACAGAAAAAAAATGGCAATGTCTTTTTAGATTCAATTTTACTAAAGTAAAACGCTTTCGTCGAAATCTTTGTTTACACGAGAAAAATTGGTAATGAATAAACATAGGATGTATACTGAGCTTAAAAATTCATTACCATTCTCAAAAAAATGCCTCGTGAATAAGTCACTCGAAAAGAATAATCTGTTTGATACAGTGACGATAAGTCCGTGACTAAGAAAAAGCCGCGAGGGAAATGAGTTTACGGTATCTGCTGATTAATTGGCATGGCGGGTAAACATTGGTCGAGAGACCTAAGGCTTGTTTGCTTGTATATACATCGGCTGTAAGGATGAAGGACTATATAGGTTCGTTCGCGTATTGAACGAGCGCACATTGACACGAACATTCGCGTACGTGCGTTCTCCAGAACATGTGGCAGGCGCGTACCTACCCGTGTAGCTTTTGTGTTACAAATCATGTTTACATTATCGCTACACTTGTGCCGCTGCTAACCGGTGTTCTATACCGGCGCACTCATTCTCGACAGCCTAATAGCCCGAGGAGGCTAGGCAGCCAATTTACTGAGCTTGAGGGCTATGGCGATTAGTTTGATTTTCGGATTCGTTAGGTCTATAGCCATCGAAAAAAATCGATTCCGCGGGGAACGATACGTTCTGAGAAGAGAATATTAAGTTACGAAAGATTATGCAAGATTTCTTTTCAAGGTTTATTAATAAACGAATAATGCTTAGTTTGTGATGCACTTACACGCAAATTTAATTTAATTTAATAATATTAATGAGGTTTTACGTAACGATGGGAAATTACATTGATTAGAGTGAAATTTTTATTAAAAAAGCGATGTGAAGATCTTGCTTTCGCGAGATAATATTATAGTTACTGCGCACTCATTCTTTGAGACTATTTAGAAAGGGCTAATGTTAAAATGCAACCGTTTCATAAGAGTAAAGCACGGATGAGTATAATAGCTCAAATGCGATGCTATTACTTCGACGTCTAGCGTCGCTCTGCTGGAGTTACTAATACCGCCGTATTAGCAACCAAGTTAAAAGCAGAACAGACTCTAGCCGTTAAATATTGATTCGGGAACATTTAACCGTCTGCGCCAAAACTAATCAGTCGGAATGTACTTTTCGGACAAAATTGCATTTTCCATGTTTTGCACGTCATGATTAAAAATATTTTTCGCGCGTATTACATTAACGTTGATGACTTTCCTCACTTCTCTTATAGATATTCTATTATTTTGCTTGCATTTAATTTACAGGAAAAATATTTTCATGCAAAGAGCTTCAAACGAATGTAATAAATAATGTATAAATAGATATAAACTTAAATATTTCTTTGACATTTGAAATAAAAATTTATATCTTTGCGATTTTGGAACACGACGCGTAATGGAAACAAATAGGATATTGCAAAACTAGACTCGGTAAAAAGACATTCTAATATATTATTAATAATTGTTTATTATCAACGCTTTAACATCGTGATGTTACACATACGATATTAAATAAATTATGAACCGTACGTGGCGCTTTGATTTGAAATCTATATTCCGTACATTCTAATGACCGATAACGGCGCGGCGTCAACATTAACAATAAATCTAGTAGACTGGTGAAACTTTATTTTCAAGTTATTAATTTGCAACCTGCTTTATGACCCGAATTGAGGTAACACATCGTATCCACAAGTGTATGAATTCATACTATATATGCTATGCTATAGGGGAGACTGGGGCAATTCGGAAGGTTTTTTTTTCTTTTGCGTCTCCTGAGTCCTGTATTCATTAATATCATTATAAAAAAAAAAAGATTGGACGGTTTGGAAGGTTGAACCTTCCCCTTCACAATGCCATTATAGATAAAACACGGAAATGTACTTGCTTTGAACTACATAGAAAAATGTCGACCAGTGCCAAGTATTTCGAATAGCCCCAAGCCCAGGGTAATTCGAAACCAGTCCGGGAATATTCTGAAATTTGTGTTTTAAAATGAAAAATGTAAAAAAGCTGTTGTTAAGATTCTGTTTTATTCAGAAAAGGATATATAGTATTATTAAGAAAAGTTGCATAAATAAAAAAAACAACAGAATTTTATTGCTTCAGCGTTTTCGGAACAAGTCAGGGACTATTCGTGTAATTACACCTGTTGAGTATTAAGTTCGTATTAAGTGTGTATTTTGGTACATAGAACGCGAATATAAAAGAAAAAATTGTTCGAACGACAATTCGACGTTCGATGTTTCGAATCGCCCTGGCGTCAACTTTACGCATTATTGCGTATGGTCTACAAAAATAGACATCACACAGCAAAAAGTAAACACGAAATGTTTCAAATACATTCAACTGGACACGATACATTCAAAATTTTTCAAAAGAATCTTATTTATCTTACTTAAATTTTGAAAAAATGCTATCAGAAATTACTTTGACTGTCGCAAAACACATTTTTTACTGCCNCCATCGCCAACGAAACTTTATTAGCTGCGTCGTTACATTAGGACGCATTTACAGTATTTAAAGTAAATTTTTAACATGTACCCATTCAAAGATATTTCCATTTTTTCGAATAACCCCACCTTCCGAATTGTCCCAGTCTCCCCTATACTATGTAAAAGATAGTTCGCTATATAGGTTTGGAATATTCTACATAATTGATTCTACAGATTTTAAATTTGAGTCACACGTTGTAATATATAAATAATATCCGTATTTCTTTTTAAGCGATCAAACTGTTGTCGCGCAGATTTCTAAATAAATGTCAAAAACAATGACAAAACTCGACGGCGGGAGGAGTTAGCGAAATTCTTTGCTAAACCGATATCAGACCGATATCACAATCCCGTTGGCAACGACAACCGGAGAGAAAACGAACGGGAAACTTTCCTTTAAGAAGGAGTGTAGTATATTAGTCCCAACGATCACGTCACAAAAGTTATCGCGATACAATGACCATCCTCATAAATGATTCAAAGCAAGCGCAGAATTGTCGGGAGTTATATAACATTGTTCGACCGCCCGGGTACGTATCCCTTCTTCGCCTCCCTCTCCCAAACAAAAGACTTTCTGACACGCAAAATTGACCGAAGGAAAAGAGAATAAAAAAGGGATGTGACTGGAAAAGGGATGAATGTGTGTGCGGCCGGCGAGTAGTGTTGCGCAACGAAAGGCTGAAGAGAGAATGAGAACGTCGCGGCATCGCGACGAGACGCGAAAGGAGAGTCTCTCCCTCTCTCTTTCTCTCTGTACTTCATTTTCTTTCTCCCTCGCGATAAGGACAGCCGTGCTCAGCGCGGGAAGGAAAACCGAAGAAGCGAAAGGAGGGTCTCCAAGATGTCGTGACAGTGAGGGGTCGGATATATCGTTCCACGAGCCACTGCAACAGATATAACGGGCACGGACGGGGGTCCGGAGCTGCCGACGCGAGACCCGAGCGATGAAGGTGAATTATACATTACGCAGAACACAATCGCCCCTCTCTCGTCTCGCGGCCCCGCGTCTCACGGCCCTACCCGAAAACCACCCCCAAACCCACCGGCTTCCACCAAACTGCCCGTACAAATGCCGACACTCGGGGATACCTCCTGATGCCCGCTGTCGCCCGGTCTGTCGCTCGTCGTTCCGCCGTGCGCGAATGTCTTCGATTCTCCGGCCGAAAATCAGAGATCGCGGAGAACGTCACGCGTAAACGCGGTTGACTTCGCCTGTCTGCCGGTCGCAGAGTCAATGGACCGTATTTACATCTCCGTTCAATGTTACGCGCGTTCTCGCCGAAATTACGTTTGTTTAAATTAAGTCGTGCTATCGTGGTAAAAAAATCCCAAGTTTTCAGCAAATTTTATTTGAATCTGTTAGCCGTAAGAAGTACATACATTGCTGCAATTTTGTGCAACTCTGACCTTTGGGCTCTTTTTACTTTTTTCTTCGTAAACAATCAATTTTTTCATAAATTTATCTTGCGCATTTTTAATTTAAACATTTATTATAAATTTAAATGACCAACGTGAGAAAAACTGATTCGAATATTGTTAGATAATTTTTTTGTTCACTTTGCACAACAGTCCTTCGTGATTTCGTATTTATGCGGAAGAGTTGATGCGACAAAGACGACGGTCCTTCGTATTTTTACGAGAGTGTTAATGGCGTCGAAAGACCCTCCCGTCTCAACGAGAATCTACCCTTACTTCTTCGCTCGTCCCGTAATTGAAAAAATATGAACTTTTTTGTCGCCGCAGGAGAGTACTTTCTACCACCCTCGTTGCCCACCGCTGTCTTAGTTGGCACGTTATTATAAAACATCGTAGCTCGGTAGGCGAAAAATTAAGACCAATCTCGTCGAGAGAAAAAAATTGATTTAAACAGAGTTACGCGATGTGATATAAGGAAATAATATTATTTACATTCATAAAATTAGAAGCATGATTGTATTACATTTTCCCCGATATACTATGTGGCTTTTATACAGAATATAAAATCACACAAGTAAATATGAAGCAATAAGATCTAGCTATGACCGTAGAAGGCTTTCTTGTTCAATTTGTATTTATACATTAACGGTCTAATATCTCTCTAATTTTATACAGAATGTTTCATGAAATATTTAGGTGTGCTGGAAAAGTTACAGCATCTTAACAAAAATCTATCCTAACTGAACATTTTTATTTCTGTGAAACATCTAGTGAAATTCTAGTATACAAGAAGTTATACATGCATATATGTATATGTATGTATAAAAGCATAGAATAAATATTTTAATTGGTTACGTAATGGTTATGCAGTTTTCGAGAAAAAAAGTTTACGTTTTTTATTTTTTATTTTTTCACGAAGAATAATCTCCTTATTGATTTTACCACGTTTTAGTGCCCTCTATAAATAAATAATTGCTTTAATAGATTTTGTTTTACAAATAGTTAAAAATGAAAAGCTTTTTGTACAAATCAAAAACGATGGATGTAAATAACAAAATCTTATTTCATAGTAACTAAAACTTTACAATAGAATTTATACATAAAGCTTAATTATCTATTATTATATCTATAAAAAAATTTAAGAACTGCTATTAAAAAAATATATATCCACTATTAGTCTACACGAAACGTATCCAGATATTTCAGAAAAACTTGTCATGTATATTGCTTATCATTTTATTAAAATTTATATGTTAACTGAATTATAATCACGTTCATTATGAATAGCGTGCACGTCACAATATAATTTGTATGTATTTTCTTTTCTTAATAGCAATCTACTTAATCAACAAATTCTTAATTATTTTGATTAAAATCGCGCGAGTAATGCATTTCTTAATAGTTAATTCTAAGAACCACGTTGAGCATTCGACAAACTTACTTATTTTTCTGCACGCAGTTTCCTAAGGTGTTACCTCGCGCCTCTACAATAATTACCAAGAATTGTTAACGCGTTAATCCGCGAGCCCAATTGCCAGTGGTGGTTGAAAGACGCCATCGTAGGTAAAAACAAGAGCTCGTCTCCGCTAATCA
The DNA here is from genome assembly GCA_003595255.1 of Solenopsis fugax. NCBI lineage: Eukaryota > Metazoa > Arthropoda > Insecta > Hymenoptera > Formicidae > Solenopsis > Solenopsis fugax. The sequence goes on from QKQZ01013762.1 coordinate 21,635, forward strand.
AAGTGTTTGCCTTCGCTTAATCCTAGCTTAGCGGAGACTTAAATATTCCTTGTAAACTCCCGGCCAACGTCGGGGATTACTAAATGGGAGCAGCGCGAAGGGGTCTTGTCTTCGACTTAGCTAGAAAGTGCCAAGCTTGACTGTAATAGGATAAGACCGGAGAGAGGAGTTTTCTCCGACGACGGTGTACGCTTCAAAGCGTATAATGTATCGACGGGGAAAACCTCCGCCTCCGCTGTTTCTCCCAATGTCGCGGCTTAACGGTCTAAAGCCTCGTTCACTCGGTTTTGTTCCGTAATGACCTAGTGGAGATTCTAATTGTCGCATTACAGATTGCGCGAGGCATCAATTTTAATGCTATTTACAGCTAATTTCTTAATTTTAACAAGAGGGCAGCGAGTTAATCATTCCGAGCGGAATGAGATGCATGTCGGAAAACAAATAAATTGTCTACGTTTAAGTGGAAAATTAATTATTCCTCGATACAACATGTCAATTGAGCCTGTAATCTCATAAATCGCACAGAATTAAACCAGACCGTTCGCCGTCAGGAAAATTTCTTTACTCTAAGAATATCGTTCTCCGCGTGTCTCATCAAAGGGAGATGGGATGTAAAGGGATGACGATGAGAGCGCGTGCAAGTCGCACTTGAGCATCCTCGCCCGGCTTCTCGCGTACATACACACTCGTGTGTGTACACACACGGTGTAACATTCTGTAGGGTTACATTTGGTCATGCACGCGCCTACCAGTAGCGCGGCAGCATATATCCATTGTTATGATGCACACACAACAACACGGAACACCCCATCGCGCCGGGGCGCCTTGTCGCATCGCGTCGCGACGTCGCGCCGGGCAACACACACGTTAAGAGACCCGGAGAAGTATGCATGTTTTGAGAGAGCGGTATTATATCGAGCATAAAGAGCGGCCGCGTCCCAAGAGGATGTGCAGCGTGTACGTGCTCGTATGCCTTATTCGATCCCCGACTCGGAACGAGAACCCCCTTCTCACCCTCTCCTTCCCTCCCTCTTTCTCTGTCTTTTTCTCGGTGACCCTCTCGATCCACCCTACTTTCACCACATGCGTCTCCCTCGGTGTCTATGTGCCATCATATTCTACCTCGTTCTTTCTCTCTCTCTCTCTCTCTCTCTCGTTTATGCCTCTTATTCTATTTCCTCCTTTCCCTTCTCGCTTCAATAGCATGGGATGAGACTGAACAGGTTGATAATCTCCGTATAATGCAAAAACACATTCTGTGCCCCCCATCAGGTCTCTCAACCCTCTTATGTTTTTCTAACTACTTCAAATCGCCACCCCACCCTTCGAATCTTCTATTGTCATCTTATTAACGCGTTTCCCCCTTCTTTCTCCTTTCACATACACACACATACATACACATCTTTTTACCAATAGTGTGGACGCTAAAATAGGGCAAAAAATCTAAAAATTTGAATTTTAGGTTTTTTGGGCTCACTCTAGTGATCGCCTTTGGTATTTTCCTACTATTGTTAGAAGAATTGCAATCAGTGAGACCACATCAATAGCTTATGATATTCTGATCGATACGGCAAGTTTCGTTTCAGTGAAATTGAACGTTAAAGGCTAGTTGGCATCGCGGCAGGCTATCGATATCCACGTGCGACGTATAGAATAAATGATTAAACACTTTTGATTTGGATAATTAGTAAAATAGTGATTTTAATATTCAAAACTAGCCGCGCTCAATTCAACGTCATAATAATTACTACACAATATCTTTTCAAATTTTACTTCTTCTTAACACAAATGAAATTTAGACGACTAAAGAGGAAACTGTTCTTTATTCCGAACTCTTGTGCACCTTAACGATACATTTGAAATTGAAATAATGCGGTCAACTGCGTGGCAAGGAGACGAAAATTTTGCGACTACGTGTCAAAATAAAATCAACTCGTAGCAATTCGTGGGTATTCGCGGATTACGTGTATAAACCTCGTAGGAATGGTCAAACGAAGCAACGTCGGTTTACCCAGGGAATTACTGCGCGGGCCAGGCAGCCGATACTCTTAAAAGATTAATGCGTTTCTTTTCTAGGTAGTGACGTGACATTAGAAGAAGGAAAGCTACGTTGCTCGGCTTCTCTGGAAGTTGGCTTACGGCAGCACCAACCTGGCTTGGTCCGTGTACTCTTTTCGATGTCGGTATACATCGTCGAATATAGTCGACTCTGGTGATCCGTTGGTCGCAGGACTCGCAACCATGATTCTTTTTCTACTTCCGTCTTCTCAAGACCTGCTCTGGGCTGGCTGACTGGTTCTACCCCATTCTACCCATCTATCCGCCACCCGTCTTTTCCATTGCCTGTCGCCCTTCGAGTCCGCGTGGATCCCTTTCGACTTCTACTTGTCTCCTTTGCCTCCGCCGCCCTTCGATTTGCGCGGTTCTTCCAAACTGGTTCTTGTCGTTCCATCTACCACCCGCTGTCGTCCCTACGCGCGACATTAAGTGCCACCCCGCTTTGATTTCCGTCGACAACGAAACACGGCAAATTTCTATTGACCCCGTCTACCGTTTCGTTATCGCGTTAAATTAGTCGATAGTAATGATTATCGACTATCTTTCTCCTTCTCTCTCTCATCGCACTACGTTTTCTACGTCGTGCTTCAAGCTTGGATACAGCGAGATTCTTTACCTTAAATATATGTACAGTACCGTTGGAAGGTTTAAAAATGTGATTTAAACATACCTCGATGTCTATTACGCTCGAAGCGCTGAGCGTCTGATAAAAAGTAAATTTTCATAAGAGAAGAGCTAATCAATTTTTTAATTCAATCTAAAAATTCAATAAAATGGCACATAGAATATACCGAAACGAAAAGTTATAGAGAAACACGCGTGCGTACATAAACTAATGATATTTCCATAAGCGTAATAGGCGGTATTATCGGTAAATGCATATCGGTAAAGAACACCTCATATACGAATCTGTGAGAGTTAAGAAGAAGACCGAGCATAACGGTACTGCGTGACAGTGTCTCCTAAATATTCAAGCGGGGCAGGTACCTAAAACTTGGCAGCTTTATCTCGGCATTACTCGAAAATTTATTCATATATAATGAACGGCTGAATAATGTAGGAGGTTAACCCCTTGTTCTGCGCCTACAAAGCCTACGCGAGGAAACTGGGAACTCCGAATATTGCGAGGAGGAGATGGAAGAGTAAGAAGTAACAAACGCGGTACCAGATTATATTTAACAGCCCGGATGGGGTCTTCTCAGATTGGGGGAGAAATGTATTTTCCATGGAATTATGTGGGGATACAGTAGAATTAAGTGTACCATATTTGATTATTACCCTTTTAATCTGACTGCACGGCGGATGTTCTCTCTCGTAATAGATACTCTCGCGTAATTGCGCGTTCCATTATCTATACATGTCTACATATTACACAATCTTTAACATAAAATTTGTCTTTCCGCGGTATAATATAAATAGTAGACCGCGCTTTTAAAACTAAATACTACATAGAATTAGAATTTTCGAGAAATATATATATCTATCTTATTGATAAACGTATACTTTGCCGATGAGGAAAATATTTTAGATTCGGTTCAAAGGCGACCGCATCAAGAAAACGTCCTTGCATCTTACATAATACACTATTAAGTCCATAATAGAATAGAAAAGGGCGCTGAAATAAATCCGTTTCCAATACTCTTTGTAATTTGAGATGATCGGCTTGGCGTAGCCGTATGGGACTCCCGGCTACTCTGATATGTGTCACCAAGAAGTAGCGCTGATCTGTGATGTGATCCGGTGGGTGAAAAAGGTTGCGAGAAGATCAGATCAAATGGATTACGGAGGAGAGAAAGTAAGAGAAAATGTCCCTCTGAAGAAGAAGAAGAAGAAGAAGAAGAAGAAGAAGAACGTAACTTTGTCGACAGTGATCCGCCATGCGTTTAAGACCTGTATTTACAGTTGCATTTCTCCAAAAGACCTGTCTCGAGACATGACACTGTCTGACAAATTGATCTTAAGAATCAACTTTTCAATTCGATGC
>QKQZ01013763.1:0-11026 GCA_003595255.1 Solenopsis fugax
GAAAAGCTCCCTTTTCTACAGCACTGTATAGTATTCTAATTTTAGACAGAATATATGCGAGTAACAAAGCGAAACGGACCTGTTTGAACGTGTTTTGTCTAGCTTTTTTATGTAAAATATTCACAAAAAAAGTTTTACTCAAGCATTATGTTAGTCCCACAGACCCTAACAAAACTTTGCTGCCGTGCCGTTCGAATTCTAGTTGACCAATAAAGTTGATCAACCATATCAATCGAAAGAGGAGATTTCAAACTTTCCTTACCTTCTAATCTAAACCTCCTATTTTCTTCCGTCTTTACACAGTAAGCGTTCGAAGCTTCATATNAGTTCGAAGTTTCATATGGGGTCTCTCTGACCCACTTACGTGTTTAAGGGTTAAATCATTTTTATATTTAAGATAATTAAATTTTTTAATCTAAGAAAACAATTTAATTAAGTTTAATAATATTATTAGCTTATTTATAAAATTATTATTTAAATGTGAAAAATGTAATAATATAAAATAATATACTTAAAGTAATATATCTATTTATTTAAAAGTAAATATTTTTACTTGTATTGTATTATACATTACTCGGTCGAATAACTTCACTTCGAAAATTCGTTTAAATATTTTTACTTAAACAAAACAAATGTTTGCATCGAAATATACACATGGTTTTAAGAAAATGTATTTTTTTTTAATTTGAAAAAGATTTTCTCTTAGTATAAATATAATATATTAATTTTTTATATTTAAATATTTATTAATACATATTATACAGTAATAAACATACAATATGTACTATAATTTATGAAATTGTTATTATGTCGGGACATAATAATTTCACGAATTAAAATTATTAATAGAAGAACATAAAATCCGTATTTCAGTTATGCCATAATAATTTTAATTTGTTAATAATTTAGGAATCGTTCTTTTTATTCTTTTTAGACAATTATTTTTGAAAAGTTTTATATTAGAAAAAACTTTCTTTTATTTAATTAAAAAGTAAGAGACGGATTGCCATAACTCATTGAGATCTGCATCGACTGAATCGTGCCGATTATTTATGTATCTAACGTGATTTAAACTGAACGAGAGATTTTCACCATGCGCCATCGACGACAGCCGCATCATCGGGCCACCGTTAATTGGGCGATAATTCGCGCAAGTGCAATTAGGTGAATAAAACATGCGCGCGCAATACCATAGCTACGGAGAGCTACGATCAATTCAAGGACACGCTATAATGAGAGACCGCCGGTGCGGTCGGAATTCGCGATAATCACGCGTTCGCCGCGAACGCTCATTTGTAACTCTATACGGATATACCGACACGATCGCGTGACCTCGCATTTTTCTCCATCGCGGTGTCAGATCGCTCTCTTAAGGAGATCTAGATGCGTGGCAGAGAGCTAGGAGGCGGCACTCGCACGGGCGACCTTCGCCTGGTGCCATCCATTTTCAGTGGATTTCGCGGAATCTCGCTCGCGGAATTGCGCTTCGAGTGCGCTTCGCTCATCGATTCGCGACGGTGAATGTTGCCTCCGGCGACACGATTCGTCGTGCGATCGTACGCATTCGCTTTATCCTCCTCGATCTCATCGTATCCGCGCATCCGACGAGGCGCAACGGTTCCGGTGCAGCTGACAATTAAATGGTGCGCGAATCCAATTTAAAATTACGAATGCAAATCCACGAGAATCTGGACTCGAAAGAAAAGCACCTGATATTCGTTACTCTAATTAATTGAATGTTAAAATAATTGAAGAGTTTCCTACAAAGACCGAACAAGTCCGTTTTCAGGTAAATTCAAAAGTGGATCTTACTTACTAGGAAGACCTCCCAACTGCTAGTCCCCGATCTCGATAAGTAATATATCATTGGAAAGCACGCACCGAGATGATCACAGATATACATATAGATCGTTGCCTCCCGAACGAACTTCAGTATGATATTTATAGGACTCTAGTGATAATACTATAACTTTCATGCTTCGTAACACAAAAAATATTTAATGAAAATGAAGATGAATATAATGTTTTGAAAAGCTTTCGACAACAGCTATTAGGCCTGTTCTACAATACGTTGTACTATATGTCGCTGTCGGGTGTCGTTTGTCGAATTTCGGATGTTGGATGTGAATACGACTTGCTTCTACAATTGAGTCGCAAGTCGGAATATACATTGGATAATGAAACATTAAGTGTTTATTCAAATTTATTATTAATTTGGATACAAATTACAAGAATGAGATTACTTTAAGAAACGTAAAAGAAGAATGACAAGAAGATGGTGGATAATACTTCATATTGGTACAAATATGAGACAAAATTTTGGTGCTCATCAAAACTTATTTGTATATTTTAAAATGAATGATCATAAAGAATTTTTCAAACTTACACGGAATGTCAGTGCAACAATTTGATTATTTACATGATTTATTAAAACCAAAGTTACGAAAAAAAAGTCATAGAGAACCTTTACGAGTTGTTGAAAGTGCTTTTGGTATTCTTGTAGCACATTGGCGAAAACTACATAAACCTTTAGCTCAGAAATTAAATACTATTGAGAAAATTGTGCAAGCCATAACTTGTTTGCATAATTACATTATAAGCATTAATTTAAATAATTATTATTATTTCTATGAAGAAATGATAGATCGAGAAGGAGTGGATGGCGAAATAATACCAAGGAGTTGGCGAAATAAAATAGGAGAAATAAATAATTTCATGAATCCTTTAGGAAAAGTTGGTGCCAATATTGGTTCAACTGCTGCTATGAGACAACGAGATATTTTATTGCTAAATATTTTGTTTCAGCAGAAGGAAGCGTTCCATGGCAGTGGGAGCGTATATAAAAAATTATTATTTCATGTTTCCATAAAATTTGTATCTTTATTGATGGTATTAAAAATACAATTTTTTTTGTAAAAATAATGAAAACTAAATTTTGTAAATCCTTTTTTTAATTAAAATTAATTATACATGAAATTTTGCAAGTTTTAATGCATGTTTCTAATGTCTTAACAATAAAACGTATAGAAATACTTTATAAAAAGAAAATATCAATATTGTTTTTAACACCAAATAAATTGTTCAAATGGCTTACATAACTAAAAGGAAATAACATTTATACTATTTCATTTTAAATTAAAATTTTAACCAAACTTAACATAAAAGGAACTTTGTAATATTTTAAAATTTAAGAGCTTGTTGCAACAGGTTAACTCATTTTTTGTAAAATTACTAGAGAAAACTATAAACACATTCAAAGGATATGGATCCGATGGTAGCACATTCCATTAGATATAATTAGATAAATAGTTAATTCGCTACTTAGATATTTATTGGAATATGCTATCTAGTCTATTGAATGTACTTTAAGAATTTATTTTCAGTTTTTACAAAATATAAGATAAGCACACTTTTACAGCAAGTCCTTAAATTTATTCAGTCTTGTATATACCATTTGTAAAATAAAAAATATAAAAATTAACATTTAAAACTATATTACGCTTGTCATATATGCAATGATTTTCCCGAACAATATTAATAATTATTTCATCTATACCTAATGACTCCATGATAATATAGGTATATATATCCCAAAATCAAACTTTTCTTAAAACGTCTGCTTTAACCACGTTGCTGCAAAATGAAAGTTATGGTTTCACTCAATCGCACTCAATCGTGTCGTAAAATCGGAAAAGATGGGAGTTGACCATCTTCCGTTCCTAAAACGACAGCCGACGAGCGACAACTTTATACGACAGCCGACAATATAATACGCATGAGCCCAACACCCGACAGCGACACATGACGTATTGTAGAACAGGCCTTAGATTGTGGAACTAAAAATAGCATGTTCCATTAAAAAAAATAATGTGACCTTGACTTGACCTTGGTGACGCCATCCAAGGTCAAACTGAACAGTGGCCATACCTTTTCAAATTCTACAACTTTTATTTGAAACATTTTTTCATGAAACTTACATTTTCTGAGATAATCCAGTTTCGACCTTTCTGTTACATCTTGTAAATACCGATGTTCACTCGGGAGACAATGATCTATATATCTGTGATTATCTCAATGCGTGCTTTCCAATGATATATTATTTGTCGGGATCTGGGACTAACAGTTGGGAGATCTTCCTAGTTAGTACTGGACCTTATTTCGGCTCAAGTACCTTAACCCTCAGCTGATACACTGGGTGTCGTATACCCGAGCTGTTTACAAAAATGTTGTGCATTCATAAATCGTTCACTCCTTCTTTTCTGAATCCGAATATTTCGAATATATTCAACTTTTTTATTTTCGCACCTATTTAGTCTTCTTCTTCACCTTCTGGCGTATCGATTAAAAAAATTATTCAAATTCTATGCATTTACGTATCGAGATATACGCAACTGAAAATGGTCGGGTGACGTACACCCATGTGTGGCAAAATATCGAATCTAATATAGTGCATCAGCTGAGTTAAACAAAAATAGAATATAATGGCAAATATGCATTTTATTTGGCTTCATTTTCAAACGTATTAGAAACGTCTGTACAATAACATGTAATGCTTGTTATACATTATTTTCGATGCAGAATATCCAACGTTTGAATAATAAAAACATTTATTTCACGTTATTATGACAACGCACGCGTATAACCATTTATGTGTGTGATCCGGGAAACTTGTGTTAGAGCCTAATAGCTAAAATTACCAATTTACTTTTCTCTTAGTGTGCCCACGTAATTTACACTATATGCGCTAGTGCGCACCGGCGCGGCACGCATTTCGTGCCGCGTGCATAGATTTACGAAGATGTATATTGCATAAATGTGTCCCGGGCGTCCGTAACGCATAAATTCCGCGAAACTGAATATTCAATTCCGCATATGTTACCCATATGCTTTTATGCGCACATTCTGTCCGCGACGGCCTTTAGTTAGGTATGCACCAGTGCGCACTAGCGCGTCCAATCGAATTCCCCGTTAGCACACTTTTGCCTCGAACCCCATGAACGTCAAATGGGGTCCGTCATGCGAGCGTTCCATCTTAATGAATTTGTTCACTCGACTCTTGTATCGAAAGGATAAAAAAAACTTTACGATTTGACATTCTTTATTTGTCCATTTAATATCATCTACACAGAAAAAATCTTCTCTTAGAATTTTCCCTCAAAACCATAATCGTGGGCCAACATAACGCTTCAAAGAATTTTATTATATATTTTAATATAATTTAACCAAACATTTTGTACATTTTATTGCGGAAGATAATAATAATCAATAAATCAGAGAAAAAAATACATAAAATTCTTCGAAATATCACGACTACCATTATTTTGTGGATAAACTGTAAGAGAAAAAATTTTCTATAAGAAATATTTTTAATCATCATATTTAAAGATATCTTTAAATCATTTATATTCCCCACATGCCAATCTCAGCTTGTCACTTCCGCGAGATGAGCGAAAGGCGTCGCGCCGCCGTCGCTCCTCCGCGTTGAGACTCCGGGAATTCTCGGCGATAAAGCGAAATCCGTTCCACATACCGCATGTCGCAGGTCTCTGTACGTTCTTTCAGGAAAGCGATAACAGTCGCGCGGCTCACAATCGCTCGATGCATCGCCCGTCCCAACGGAATATCGTTCCGCGCGAGTGTCAATAATTAATCCATTTGTTCGCGACTTTTTTCTTCGCTTTTTTTCAGTGATACCTTCAAACATACTCGTACACTGTTAAGCATTAAAGGATCATATTTAAACAAACACACATCTGGAGTTAAATAACATTTTGTCATTTTTAACTTATATGTGTCGAAATTATTATTTAACACAAAATATGTGATTAAAAAAAACAATTAGGAGAGAGTTGCCAAATGCGTATCACTTAAGCTATTTTTTATTATATTTTGCATTTGGTGCAGTTTTAGATGTAAATCAAAGTTCGAAATTTCAATCATCTATTATTACATGTTAAATCTTTCAGGAATAACAAATTAGTTTGTTGTAATCTTTTCTGTAACATGATGTGAAAAAATGTGATTTAGAAAATCATTTGCCTAAAGCGTGCTTGTGATCTTTTAATTGTATCGTTTTCAAAAATATCGAATTTATGAATTAAAATAATTAAAAATATAAGGATCATTAACTAATATTTATTTTATTAATAATCTATCAAAAGGCGATCAAATATTCAATAATTATAAATAACAATAATGAAAAAATAAGAATATCCAAATAAAATTAACTTAAATTTATTTTTGTAACTGACATATTCTTATTCATAGTAATTACTAGTTTTACCATTATCACTTACACAGAAAGAAAATTACTATCAAATGAACAATTTATATTCTTTCATATATAAGCAAAAATATAAAATTTTCTTGGAAGAATTTATAATTTTAAACAGACATAATTTACTTATATGAAGAAATTTTGTTTTTCCGTGTAAGGAAAATATAATAGTTTAAAGAAAAATATAATAATTCAAATAAAATTGCATAATTACGTTATTATCAATTATATAAGTTGATGGAAATTTATATCAGATGTATCTAATTTTCCAAAATGCTGATAGCATACACAAAACAAAATAAAATTTACTATATTTTTTTACATATTACTTATTACTTATTTACTTTTTTGTCACTAAATATTGCTTATATAAAATAAAAATGTAAAATATTAAGTAGGTACGCTTTAGAAGATCGATACATATTCAGCAACTTTTCTCGACATCTAATCAACCCATTTAACCATAGACATGGGTCTATAGGTTAAATTGCTTAATTTAAATATCAGCAGCACGAATGTTTATAACGTATTTAGCAAATATAAACTAAATTTTGTAAAATTCAAATTTAACACATCTCTTGAATTAAATTGTTTGAAATTAACGACGTATTGAGTAGAAACAGTGGACATAGGAATGATTAAAAGTAATTCAAATTGGGCGCAATTGATCGACATTACAAATTTAACAGTGTAGTTGATAAACACATTAAGTACATAAAGAAAAAGATGAAAAGATTGGTATAAATAATACGATGAGAAGGAATTGGTTAAGAAAATGTATAAATATCCATTGCATGAAACGCACATCTTCAATGTTTTTCACGAAAAACAACGCATATTTTAGAATCTACGAGCGCGAACGTCGCGAATGAGACGCCCGATGTACAGGTTGTTCCCGATCGCTCAGACAGGCTTCCGTAATCCCATTCGGTCGTTTAAATTTCAATGAGTTTCACTCTTTCCGAGATCCGAGGTTACAGATTCATCCATTTACGACGACGTTTAACGTTGGCGCGTCGAAAAAGATGATTTCCCTAAGGAAAAGTTTCAGGCACCTTCTGGAACTCCCTGTACGACGATGCGACGAAGATACGCGAAGCAATTTATAGTCTTATCTCGTCGATGTGTTCGAATGCGCACAAACACGCGCGGAGAGGCTTCGCCTTCGTCGTTTCAAGCCCCCGATTCTCCTCGATCGATGAATTATGCGATCCCGCTCTCATTTGACTCGCGTAATTCACGTGATTAGTAACTAGACGCGGTTACGTAAGAAAGAACTAAGTCCAAAACACACTTCCGGACGTGTTAAAATTCCTGCGATAAAACACCTTCGTTATCTTCGGACATTTCGAAAACAATTCGATTTTATCGCAAAAATAACAGTTAATCATGCTATCAATAGTAGGTGGATTAATATAATGTCAACAATAGACAGCCAATTTCTTCACTAATTAAATATCAATAAACATAATAAACGTGATTTACAAAAAGTACAAGGTTGCATTTTCTTTTTTTATAGACATATGAACATTTTTTTATCATTAATTAGGAAAAAAGAGAATAAACTGTGTTTTCTTTTTTACAGGCTATACATATGTGTTACCAAATTTCTTGTCGTTGATATATAAGTTTCATGGATTGTTTTATTATTACGTTTGAGTATCTGTGTAAAATTTGTCATTCTCTTGTTGGTTTAAAAGTTATTTAATTCTTTTTGTTTGCTCTGATTCTTATGTAAAATCGCTCGTTTTGTAGTATTTATTTACGATGAAAAAGAAACATTATAAATTAAACAAATCTTTTACACATATACATATAATAAAACTCTAATAAATATTTGTGCAAAAATTTATTTAGATCCACTTAAGTTTAAAAGTTATTTACCTAAAACTGCAGTAAATATGGTCATTTACGCATTGAAATTATAAATTATTTACTGTTTTGTTTTTTACAACTGATTTCTGGACTAAAATTCCAATATTTACGACCAAAATTTTTTGCCTGATTAAGAAAGAAAAGAATACACTTAAGGCGATGCTGGAGTCGTCTATATTACCGACAAAAATTCCATTTTGTTAAACAAATTATACTTTGTATTGGTTTTATAGAAATATAATTCCTTTTACAGAATAAAAATACACACGATAATGTATGTGGCTATGATCTATTTTGCCAAAAACCGGGAAAAGTAAATAAAATTACAAATTTTTATATCGACTTTTACTTTAATATGGCGATCAAAACCGTCAGTTCACCGAAACATTTACTTCGTAGAAACGTTACGCAGGGTATGTGTACGAAATAAAGGCAGAGCCAGGTGTAGAATAAATGAATGAATAATGTTGAATCGTTAGAATTAAGTCGGGAAGTCTAATTTAAGAGAATAGAATGTTTGAATAAACTGTGTATGTGTGTGCGTGAGATGTAAAAGTCTGTTGATGTTTCGTAAATCATACGTGTGTAAGTCGAGTTCATCAGCAAAACTGACGACGCCACACTGAAAAAATGATCTGATTATATTAACAAAACTTGTATGATTGAGTGTTTCTGGTGAAACTAAGCAAAATTTCTGGTTATTATAATAAGACTCTGGTTATTATAATCAGAACGTTTGATTTTACTATAACCTGGTAATTCCTACAAGATTTCTGATTCGTCCGTTTTTGAACAGACGTATTGGTTGAATATCTACCAGTTTTGTAAATGATGCAACTAGATTCTTTTTCCAGTGCAGTATCTCCTTAAGAAACCTGCCGATTCTGAATTTCTTAGTAACTTTCAGCTCTGGTATTGTATAGTCAAAATATCCTTGACATAATGTCAACAATAGACACACAACTCCTTCGTTAATTAATTATATAAAATATATGATAAACATGATTTACGAAAAGTGCGAGGCTGCGATTCCTTTCTTTAAATTATCATCAATCAACTATGATAATGATCAGCTGTTTCTCTGCAAGAAAGCTAATTATTCATAGACGGCGGCGTTCGGAGTAAAAATTTGTTTCCCTGTACACAAATAAGTCGACGACTCCAGGTTGTCGAAAGATAACGTTGACACTTCTTTACGCGTATAAATTATAATCGCGGTACAGAGTTAATTGCGCAATCCATCATCTCAATAATCGACACTGTCGAGCGGCGATCGAAGGTCAGCCTTATTCGTGAAATATATCCGACGTTCACGAGCAGCAATAAAATGCTCCGCATGACGATTTAATATTTAAAATCCTCATTCCATTTCCATGCCCATATTTCACGCAACCTATTTTCACGTGTTCCTTTTTTCATTTCACGACATTTCTCTGTATATCGATTATTAAAGCACAAAATAACAAGAATAACAAGTTCGAACGATATTTCACCTACCAATCGCCTGAGAAACTTAATTTAAGATCTTAAAAGTTCATCAATTTTAATTTCCGATAAGATCTCTTTCCGATAAAATAATACAGCATTCTCTCGACGTCGTAGTATTAATTTCACTATAATATTACTGCTGTTATATTAATTACATTATCGTTTTATATTTGCAAAACATAAGAATTGGCATTTAAAGCTGATGAATCTTCCAGTTTCGATGATCTTTTTATAACATATTTATACTATGTGCAGAACAAAAGTTTAATAAAATTTATAGCGCTAAAAATAAAAAAAAGATAAAAAAGACTATCGGTAAATAACACAAGTCGTCGCTTTTGGTCCAGCGAAATGAGCATTTGGTCCAGCATCCTCCTCTCCTGTTCGAATAAGCCAGCCTCTCCGCGAGATTCGCGCGTACGCGTGTACGCAGCCACTTATCTCTTACATTCCACCAAAGCCAAGGTAAACAGTGGGAAAAGAGAGGAAGAAAGGAGAGAAGCAGAAAAGAAAACGTTCGCACGTCCTCCTCCTCCTCCTCCTCCTCGATCGTTTCCAAGCAGGCACCAAGGTTCCCGATCCCCCTCCTCTACTCTTCGCGCGCTCTTTTCGCAATCCGGTCGATGTAATCGCCGCGATATACTCGCGATCGTGGATTTCAGTTAGAGATCGATTAGATTCGCGAGGTCAGCCAACCGAGAACTCCGCCGACCGCGAATCGGGGATGCACGGGAGCGATATCTCTTTTTGATATTGTGTATAGCGTAATTCTGGTTTTATTGTTACATACAAAAGACCCCAGATCTATTTATTTAGTTAATTAATTGATTTGTTATTTTTATTTTTACCTTTATTTTAATTATTGACTGTAGTTTTACCCTGTTGCTGCGTTGCTGTAAGAGTTTCAATTAATTAATTCACCTATTTTTTACTCTTACACGTTTTCTTAATTTCACTTTTAATTAGCTAATTAAAGTTATGTTAATTTGCTAATATGTTAATTAGTTGCGGTTCTTTCTCGTTGCATATTTAATTAATTGATTCATTTTTCTATTTATTTATTTTCATTCTTTAATTTTCTGTTCAAACTTCTTACATTTTCATATAACTTTGATTTCAGTGACTTTTACTAAGTTTTTCCCTTTTATTTTTACTCTAGATTCAAATCGTATATTTCGAATAACTTACAAGAATTTGGTTTTATTTCTTCTAACATGTAAGGTATAGGGTATAACTCTTTAGGTACTGTGCTATCTGAAAAGATTGGAACTATAAAAAAACCAGCGCAAATCTGGTGTAACACACACACACACACACACACGCACGCACGCACGCACGCACGCACGCACGCACGCACACACACACGCACACACACACACACACACA
>QKQZ01013763.1:11085-25146 GCA_003595255.1 Solenopsis fugax
ACACACATACACACACTCTCTCTCTCTCTCTCTCTCTCTTTCTCTCTCTCACATACACACACACACACATTCTTTTTCATCGTCTTTCTTTTTTCACATCGTTTTATTTTATTTTACTAATTTACTTTTATTTATCTTATTTTATTTTCTGTGATTATCCGTAATTACACAGAAAGAAATTGTGCGTCCATATGTTAAAATTTTCTTGTGTTACCACGTTTTGATTACTATTTCAATGTAAAATTAACATACCACTGATATATTATTATTTTTATAACACTTTCATGTGTTACATTTATGTCAACTTTATAAATTAACACTTTATATATGTCTCTTAGAAATGGAATATTATTTTGAGTACTTTTAACACAATTATTTCAAATAATCAACATGTCTAAAGTTAATTTAACATGATTATTTGAAGATTTACTTCAACGTCTTTTAGAATGTTAAAAGTACTCAAAATAATATTCCATTTCTAAGAGATATTTTAGATAACTGAAGAATGATGTTAAAATGAATTAATATTTTCATTCATATTATACGAACGAAAATGTTCTATTAACATTTCCTATGAGTTGTAATTACTCTTCCATGTAGTTTTACAAAAATAAATGTAAAGTATTGTGTCAATTACTTATATAACATTTTTAATTTGTTAATAAGTAACACGATTAATAAGTTATTTTAACTTAAAATTTAGAGTGGACTTTCTGGGACATGCAAAAAATGTTAAAATTAATTTTATATTTTACTGTGTATTACTTTTAGTCAATGAACATATTTATAATGTTATTTTTACTTTATTATGTATCTTTTTATTTTTACCTTATTTTTGTTATCAATTTTTATTCTTCTCATTACTTCTACACATTTTTTGAACGTTTTTCAGAAGGCGTGCCGTAGAACGATAATAAACACTTTGCCTGCCTCTCTCTCTCTCATATATCAATCTTTTTATTTAGGAACCAGCTTGTATCGAAGCGACGACCACGTCTGCGAAAAACGCAATCAGCGTGCAAAGAACGCAGATCGGCGGGAACGCTGTTTGCTTTTCCCCATTTGCGATAAGCATGCATTCAATAGCTAAACGGGCTAAAGCGCGCGCGCGTGAGCACGATAACGACAGCGATAACGCCTGGTCGTCGATAACGCGGTGATATCTTCCGCACGCACGCGAGCCGAAGCGACGGCGTCCTCTGAATTTTTATCTCCGATTTAGACCGCGTTGTGAGCACTACGGGACTGTGTGTCGCAGTTTGACTTTTCCAACGTGCAGTTAATATAACGATCGCAATATTGGCATCGTAATTGACAGTACACTATTAAATGTCGAAATGTCAAATTATATTCAATTTGAGATTGAATTATTTTTAATCATTTCTATAGACCATCGCCATTACTCCTACTCATATCATTAATTTAACTAAAACAATGAAGTTAAATAATTTAACTCGAGAAATATATTAAATTTGACTCTAATTTAATTTATTATTTTATTAAGTGTGTACGTTAACGTAGCTGCTACTTCGTAACACTAACAATAAGCAATTCATCCATAGAAATGAGTTGATGTTTTTTTAACTGTTTACATGTTTTGTGTTAAGATAATTTTGATACATATGGGGAGTTAAAAATGTTATTTAATTCAAGAAATTGTTTCAAATCTTTA
Source organism: Solenopsis fugax (assembly GCA_003595255.1). Classification (NCBI taxonomy): domain Eukaryota; kingdom Metazoa; phylum Arthropoda; class Insecta; order Hymenoptera; family Formicidae; genus Solenopsis; species Solenopsis fugax. Next base: position 12,758 of record QKQZ01013763.1, read on the forward strand.
TGATTCTTTAATATTTAACAGTTTGGAAAACGATTCTACAATGAAAATCAATCAATAAAATATAATAATAAAGGAGAAGATGATATATGGCTTTTATAAGTATGATGGCCATGCGTAATTAGGTGACAAATTCAAGTGATTATTTGTGAAATAATTTTTTTTTAGTAGCCTGCCGTTCTGCAGTGACGTTAATATATTTCAACACACAATAAGATGTTTGTTAGAAGACATTTTTTACCTTACCTTTAAGAATGTTGAAACTTCTTCCAGGTACATTTTAGCGTTTAATTACATGTACTTCCTCATTCTTTTTAAACTTGAGCGTATTGTCACACGATATGTACACTTAAGTTCTTTTTTAATATCTTCTTTTGGCAGTACACATTTCGAGTTATGGAAAGTTAAATAATGACATGGAATTTTGCTAATGTAGCTCTTTAAACGTGCTGATGCGCCTCAACAAGCCTAATACCTCTTTTTCGAAATTCCCATGTCGGAGAAGTTATTCAGTAAGTTTATTTTATAGTTCTAATTACTATAATAATTTATAAATTTTCAGTCTATTTGCGGAAGATTTCGTACATACAATTGCATATATTCTGCAATATTTTCTTTTTGTTTTGAATTAATAATATAATCTTATAACAAAATGTTGTGTTTATAAAGAAAACCACAGTTATTAAAATTTATTTTTGTGATGTCACATTGCCACCCCTGTTTCCTTTCGACTATTTATGCAGTGTCGTCACATTTTTATAAATCGTTTTTATTAATCCTAAGTAATAAATGTCTCATAATTTTGAATTGATTAAACAACACTTTGACTTTGAAAGTTATTGTACAAAATGTAAATGGGGCCATATTATCATCTTCTCCTCTAGTTTATTAGATTAAATATTGCACTAGATTAGATTATTAATGCAGAATAGTTTGAAACAGCCTGTATGAATTGAGGTAACCATCTTGACACTCTTCAGAATTTTCTAATTTAATGTCAGATGCTTCTCTTTCTTTCTCTCTCTTTCTCTTCTGCCTTCCTGCTTCCTTCGACAATAATTCACGAGTTATTCGCACGTATCGCCGTACTTGCGTTCGTGAGTGTGGCATTTCACCGTGCATTCCATGCTCGGCGGAATTTATGCCTTATCGACTCATCCGCGGCCATGAATGCGCTTCCTACGATCATCTCACTTTCCCCCAGGTGGCCTGTGACGGCCGGATTTAAAGAGCCCGCGGGCTTTGTTTCGAGTGTCCTTCCGGCTAAAAATAACGCGAAATATTATTAACGGCCCGAGCCGAGGCAAGCATAATTAAGGCCGTAATCTCAGGCGCGATAATCGCGCGCGATCGCGTATCTCCTTACATCGCGGATTCCAAAAGCCGTGGATAATTCTCGAGTGGGATACGACATTCCTCGTGTGTGACATTTTAATCCTAATAAACGTGGCGCGCTCGTTCTTTCCGCCGTTTTTCCTCCTAAATGGACTTGTCTCCTAAGCGAGGCTAAGAAGCGATATTTCTTCATACTTTGCAGTTATGAAAACCTTTACTTTTTTCTTGTTAGATTCGTATATGAAACTTTATTGCCTTGAATATGAGTGAAAGTTTTATATCACTGCTTAAAATCGTTTACTTGCTTGGAAAAAAGTGATTGTGTCTTGAAGAGTAATTAAAAATATAACTTTTTGTTAATAATTTTAATCATTTATTAATTTTCGTTAATGACTTTAATCACTTATTGGACTTGTGTGAAAATAAATTCGAATAACGCTTTACAATGTGATGGGAACGTAATATAATGATTGAACGAAAATGAAACAGCTAATAAAGGAGTCGGTTTGAACAACAACAAATATTGTTGCAAGCTTTTTGACATTATTAAAAAAGTTATTTTCTTAATATACATTCTCCAATATTCATTAGCGAGTAAATGGCCTGATCTATTATATTCCTTTTATAAAATTATATAAAGTTACATAACACCAAATTATATTTTTACATTTAATGATAGAATCATATAATTATTATAATCGTTAATTATTTATTATAATCAACGACCAAATTTAAACGATTATTGAGCGATTTCGCTTTGATATCCTCATTTCATCATTAATTCGAAGCGCTGCCTTAACGAAGGAAAATAAAAGTTAGATTAATGCCCGTTAAAAAGAGATTCTCAGAACGAAAGATCGTTCTAATAACTGGAGCTGCTTTTAAAACCGCGCTCGCCCGATTTTAATTAGTACCGAGAACTTTCCCAATTGAGCCAATTAGTCAATTGCGATAATTAACGCGGTCGAAGGGGAAGATCTAGCCGATGTTGGAATTCAGCTTCCTTCTCTCTCGCTCCTTCACTGACTCTATCGTCTTCTACTTTCGAGAACGGAAATGCCATAAATCTTATATTTAAAAGACGGTTCTCTCTCCTGTCGGCGGTACAATAAAAAAAATAGAATTGCGCGGGCGATACAATAGAAAAATAGAATTGATCGCTCCAATCAAAGTGCATTAGAGGATTAAAGTCCTCGTGGTTACATGCAAAATTACGGAAGAATGACGCGTTGCTTTGTCATTATTACTACAGAACTATATACGGGTGGATTAAGAAAGAAAGTTACACAACTCGCTTGCGTTTAATGTATTGAAATTTTATTTTCGTCGTATTTCATTCAAAAATAAAATTATTCGTAAAAAAAGATTTCTTCGCTCTCTGTCGGTAGACAATATATAACATATATATATATATGTGTGTATATATATAATATTATTACATTTTATAATATAGCAATATTTACTCTCATGTATAATGTTATACGTAACTCTCTACGGCGCGCGCGTGTGTGAGTGTGTACGTGTGTGTTCTTATATATATATGTATATATATATATATATCTCTCTCTCTCTTTCACGGGCGTCGTTAACCACCGCACAACACCTCGCCACGCAATCACTATACTCTAATGGGGGGTTTTTCTCGCTCTTACTGACTAAATCACATGTGGTTTCCGTTTACTTTCATACATCTTGCGCCGCCGCTCTCCTCGCTCCTAATAACGCGCGCTCCGTCAAACGCCCCCGAAGAATGTCGCCAGCGCGATTTATTACAACTCGAGAAAAAGAAGGCACGCCGCGGGGGCATGTGTGAATACGCCTGGTATACTCGCCTGTGTATACTCGCGAGCCCGCTTCCGTATTCCCCCGCTCCCATTTCACGGCGCATTACACGAAGACCGACGGTAAAACGTCGGTCGCACGTTTAACCCGGGAATAGTCATCCGGAATGATTTTTACATCCCAACAGCGAGAAAATGAAGCTCAGTCATAGTAGCTCTCTTTACTGAATCAAGAATCCTCTGTTCCATTTCATTTCTCCTTACCTTTTTGCAAAATATTAAATAAATCTATATGTATAATGATCTCAAATACTAATGAATTGTTTTACAATTTATAATTTTATGTCAGTATATAGGCAGAGAATTTTCTCTTTGAATTTACCCTCTCAAAACCATGGCGATCGAACAAAGTATTTTACATTTATTATATATTAGTTACATTATAAAATGGTTTGTTAAATACTGAAATTATAGTAAAATTCTTCAAAGTCCACACTGTTAAATATTAAATAATCAAATTTAAATCAATTCTTTGAAATAAATGATACTTTGTTTTTTATTTTTAACTTCCACGTGTGTGTGTATCGAAATTTATATATATTATTAATATTTTAACACAAAACATGTAGTTAAAAAAAAGCAATCTCATTTAATCAATCTATTTTGGTGGTTGAATTGCTTAGTTTCGAAATAAGCGTCCATATTAACGCGTATGCATCTAGTAAACTAAATTTAAGTGAAATTTAATATTTCTTGCGTTAAATTATTTTAGTTAAATTAACAACATATTGAGTAGGAGCGATATAATTAAAAATAACTCAATTTGATACTATAAATTTAACAGTGCATGTTGTCCCAAGACTACCATGATTTTGAGAATAAACTCTACAAAAAAACTCTCTTCGTATATTACAATATCAATATTACGACATAATATTATAATATTACAGTAATCAATATACATACGATATGTAATTAACAATAGTAATTTTTAATTGGGGTTTAGAAATTAGCCCGGGTGATCTTTCACGCAAAGAGGAATTATTAATTGACTATTCCCGGGCGAATGTGCGGCAAGAGAATACGGACGAGGAACTTCCTTTGGTTCTAGCCCTTTGCGGTCCTACAATATCGAGACGCGCTCTACAACATATCTTACATAGCTTCCGAAATTCCTCCGAGACAGTCACCTTTCCCCCTTATTAAAGTAAAATCCTTTCGTCGATGCGATCGCAAAGGGTTAAACGTCAGAATGTAGCGGGCGAGGCTTATCATCGTCGCGATTCCGCATCCGCCTCGCCCTCAAATGTCCGAGATTCTGCGATCGAGAGATCACGAAGCGACGGCGAGCTCTCGATCGCGCATCATATCGCAAATGAATAAATACAAAGAGTGTGAATGTCCAAGCGAGCGGGAACAGCGCGCAACTTAATCCACCGATACTCGCCGCTGTAATACTCGTTACGTAATCGTCGCTCGTAATAATCCGATTTATTTTTTTCACAAATCTCCTCCGAAGCTGCTTAATACGTGTATATGGTACAACGAGAAGTTTCATGCATGAAATCTCTCAGGCAATTACTCGCTGTCTTAACATTCTGTCCCCCCCCCTCCTGCAAGGTGCAGATTATCGTAACGACCGTTGCGAGTATCGGAGGGAGTTAATCTTAAGAAATAAATATATCTTAACATTCTCGTGTCAATGTTAAAAAAGAAAGTACAGAGAGAGAGGGAGAACGAGGCCAACGGACAGAACAGTCGCAGAAGTCAAGTAAGCGCGCAAAAAGTTGGCGCAAGCACTTTCGGCGTCCTCCTCCTTCTCGATAAAATGTGCGTAAATCGTAAAAGTGTAAAAGATCGATCGCGATCCCCGAAGAGGGTCGATGTCGCCTATCGTTTCAGCGCGCCTAATTAGTTTGATTGAAGCTCCACTGTCGCACTGCGTTCAAAAAGTCGTGCGGAAAAAAGAGGTTCTCGTCCGTCTAAAAATATCGTCCCGAGAAACGACGATCGCCCAAAGGCGCGTTCTCGGTAAAACGCACTTCCTTCCAGCGTGTCGAGGAGATACGAGTCGCGGATAAATCGATAGGTGTGGTCCGTCGCTCGCGCCGGGCACACCCGTTAGATTTCGCGCGGCGGCGTTACGCAACGTCCGCGACGAAGAAAGAAACGCGTGCGTTTTGTTGCGAGCGACAGATCCCTATAAACGCTACAATATTATTTAATATTAAATAATATTCCTGAAATATTAAATGTAATAATTGTAAAGTTTATAAATATTTTATGCATAATAATTCACGTTAATTTTTCATCTCAATAATATTAGTAGAACATTCTCATAATATTCCACGGATATTGAAATAATATACCACGAATATTATGTAAAAACGGATATAACATTAATACAATATATTTCCACACTATTAAAATCATATTAAAAATATTAAATAACATTTTCAGAATATTATTTTAATTTTTAATAATATTCGCATAATATTCTAGGAATATTGTAGCACTTATAGAGAACTTGTGGAATCACAACGCTCAAAACTCCTCGCTCTGATCAAATGTTGATTTCTTTCCGCACGATTTAAAAAAGTAGAACCCGCAGAACAATATACAAAGCGTAAAAAAGTAATTTGTCTTTCTCAAATACAATCTTTTTATCACGATAGTCGGCCTCGCGAAAGGATTTTTCGACCGCGCCGCCCTGACAAAGCAGCGACAAGAGAAAACGCGGAAATTCTCGGGCTGAAGCTACGGGGACGAGGACATTATTCGCAAAAGATTGCGCAACAGCGCGATAATCGCGATTTTTCCCCGTCTCCTCCGTAAAGTATTTTTCTTCGCGATCATGCGCGCGCAATCCATCTCGTATTAGATAATGCGCAAAATAGAGGTAAGATTGCTTTGTTATTGCTCGCTTCCCCCTACAAGGTGTCCCACTCCAATCTTTCTGTTCGATTATGTTCGAATTCTTCGAGAAGAATGCGACAAAAGCGTATTACACTAGGAGGAAAAAAGTTGTTTACTTGACTAAAGTTTTGAATTTGATTAAATTTCTTCAAGTATTCATATATTTAACTTGAGTTCAAGTACATAGTAAAAAGCATTTTGTGTTTATGTTAAAATCGAACCTCGTTAAAATTTTTGTATGGAATTTTTTGCATACTCGAGTGTTAATTTAATTATTTAATTAATGTAATTGTGTTATTTGGATATTTTGTGTTAAATTGATATTCGATATTTTTTTATTAAAAAAAACTGGGTATAAATGGACAAATACCTTAAAAACAATATAGTTTTGAAACGTAAATCTGAGATAAATTATATAAACGGGTCATTAAAAGCCAATCAACGAGCGAAGTATTATTTCCTTTATATAATTGTATTAAAATTTACGGAATGTTTCGACTTTGCTGAGTCCTCTTCAACTGTTGTAAACACATATTTTTTTAATTACGTGACCTTAAAATTAACAAATTAACACAAAATGATAAGATATTGCGTATACATCCATCTGTATCGGTATTATTACAATACTCACATAATAGATAAAGCGCCAAGTTTATGATTTATAACGGAAGTATATATACGATAATCAAAAATTTGGGTCAGCTGTGTAAAATTTCATGATTAATTCGACGTTGTGTTGCGAGAATTTGTTGTGTCCAGTGGTGTATAAAATTATTCGGCAGAGTTGCCAAAAAGTCAGTAACTCAACTAAGATAAATGAATAAAACATACGTGTTAATTAAGCATATTAAAAATGTTAATTTTACTAATGAAATATGCTTCCCCAATTTATTTCCAAACTATGACAAAATTATGTCTCTTTCTTTTTTGTTAATCTTTTATATAATATTTATATTACATTCTAACATATTCATTAAATTAACACAAAAATTTGGATGGACATGTGAAATACCGTTTAAAACATGTAAAATGTGTTAAGTTTAAAAGTTTAAATTTAAATTTAAAAATTTTTATTGTGTATTTTAAGTTAAATATATAAATGCTTAAACTGGAGAAATTAAAAAATGTTGTCAAGTTAACAACTTTTTTTCCTTGCTTTATATGACAATCTTTCTTATTTAAAAACTCGTCTAAAAGACTGCCTACACGTCTAATAGATCGATAACTTCACAAATAATCGAACGGAGAGATCGAGAACGTCCGCTATATGGGACAATTCTTGCGTCTTCGCGAAGAGACGGGAGGGAACTTTACTTATTGCCGATATCATCGCGATAACGATAACTTGCGTGCGGCGAGCGTCCTCGGGTTAAGCCCACGCTATCTTCGTATCAAAAAATGTGTATCGTATATGAGTCTCGTGTGCGACGGGATGTACAACAGTAGCGAATGTGCGTGTTGTGTCATAAGAGAACGGGGTTGTATTCCAGCAACGCGGACGTCTGCCTTTCCGGTGTATGGCGAATCCGATATAGGGTAATCCCAGTACATATGCCGCGCCTATCGAAATCTTAATTTACCAAACATTATTTACTATATTTAAAAGATAAATAAACTGTACTAATAAAAACTTCATACAGTCTACTATTATAAAAAAATTTTTATGAAATATTTATTTTCTTGTATTTGAAAAAAAAAAACTTTTAGAATCCCTTGCATTTTTCCGTATAATAAAAGAGGAGTATAAATATGGCCATAAGTGGGCCAATCAAGCTGATCTAAGAATATAAAGACTAAGCTTGTATTTTGGTATACTCCATCTTCTATACTATCCTTCTAGATTTATGTGTCATGAAATAACCGTTAAGCTTTTCATACTCTCTAAACTGTAAAAAAATTTTGTGTAAAATTACACCTATATTATGGTGGGTAATTTTTTGTGGAACATAACATAATTTGTAAAATTACACGATTTTTTATATTTACACGATTAATCGTGTAATTTTTACATTCATTATTTATGTAAATTTACTAAATTTTTTTACAGTGTACAGAGAGAGTAATCATTTTATGTAGGTCATAATATATTCACGGAAAGAAAAATTTTTACCTCAGAAATTTTGAAATTACAACACAATATTAAACGTAAAGGTATACAACGGAGTTGCGAGCAAATATTATCTTCTCTCTCCTATTTTTTCTGACTACTACGGCCGGAGTTACCCTATCGCAGATGACCGACGACGTCGCGACGCCTGCCGACGCCGTGCAGCTTGCGACATGTGGTTCAACAACGCGGTTGCGACGACCACCGTGTTACTGTGTACGTGCGTGTCCCCGATCTGCACGTGTGTGTATAGTGTGTAGTGTGCGTGAGTGTGTATATGTGTGTTGCGTGCGGCACACGCATAATACGCGTCGCGCGCAAGTTACAAGGGCATACTGGACAAGACTAGATGCACATATGACGAAATGGAGTTCCACGCGCCGCGAGGAACGCGCAGAAGAACCAAGAGGAGAACGTGACTCACTGATCGTCTCCGGCTTAAGAGCTAAGGGTAAGATTCGGAGCTTCTTGGAGCGAACGGACGCGGTATACCGATCCACGCGTGCACAAGACTGTTTTAATTTTATTTTTCTTTCTTTCTTTTTAAGTACGTAGTCCACCGTTTTCAACTCATAGAAAATTCATCGCGTTCTCGAATTTCAGATGACAGAAGCTTGCGACAGATCGTCTTCCACGAAAGGCAACTCGCATAGCACGAGAGACAGACTAGTTAACATCAATTTCTCAAAAATCCTGCACACAACGACGACGACAAGCGTGCATATCCGATCGATCGTGCAATTACGCGTGATTTGCCTCCGTCCTTTGTACGTCGACGTAATCAGGCGTAATCCGGATTAATCGGCGTCGCGTGCGATCACAGGACCGTCCTGCACGCCGCAGCGCGGCGCGAGAGAGCAACGTACACCGCGTCCGTCCTTTCCGCTCAGGATGACGACTCTTCGACAGGCTCAACACGCACGACTGCTCCCGAACACTACTCTACTATTTGTACAGCCTTAACAGCGCTAGAGAGTTCTTCTCCAAAAGCAGGGGGAGGAGGTTAAAACGAGGCTACTTCGGTCGATCAACGCGTTGCAGGCAAAACGACGTCGAGGCACGTCGGAGATAAATATCGACGATCTTAGAAGAGAAATATCGAACAATGTTAATCGCAAGGCGTGCGATTGTAATTTGTAACGCGTCTATCCTCTGCCATTTAGTTTCTCTCAATACAGTATAAATATTACATCTCTTTATTCAAAGGATCCTTCAACCAATCGGTTCAAAGTACGTATATGGAAGATACAGAAACAATCTGTACATATTTTTACAAGTTTAACAATTAAGAAATTTTACATATATATTACTTGGCGCAAAAGGACAGCGCCTCTCTTCATATTTACATATATAGTTTTATTTCACCAATCACAATTAGAAAAATACTTGAATTTTCTCGTTCAAGGATTCGAGTCTTTTTACGATATAGACAAGTGAATTGCAAAAATTCGAAACTAGTTATAGTTTTAATTTAAAAAGAAAAGAATTACGCGAGACATACGCTATTTTAAAAAAATCAAGCTCGTTTCGACGCTTCAGTAACCGTCGATCGATTCTGTCGTCTGGTACGTTAGAATACGCGTCATTACAACAGACTGCCCTAATGCACATGTCTACGCGGCTATAGTACAGCACCGTAATGCATTCCTTAGAATTAATTTGTCAATATCTCGTAATATGCACCAAAGTGTGTAGAAGTTTCCAAAACTAGCGGAATGCTCGAGAGTCCCTCTCGCGAAAAGTGCATTCGGTAAAAGGCAAACCGTGATCTCCCGGGTTTGATTGCGCTTATCACATGTTAATCGGTCGGTGTGGTTCCTTCGAGCCGAGAAGATGATAATCTCCCGTTTTGATTGACAAAAGACTATAGACAATACACAATCGCGTCTCCCACGTTCGCGTCGGAAGAGGAGCCGAACGCGGGGGATCGCCGATACTCGAACGTAACGTAATCCTCGCCACTTTGATGAGAGGCGTTTGACTTTATCACTCGAGAATCGCGGAGCGCAAGAAATCACTTCGCGCGTATTTGGGGGTGTCTGTGTCACAAGGGAGCAATTTTCAAAGCTTGATTTTTACATCAAGGTGCCTTTTCATGCAGTAAATTTTTCGAATAATTTTTAGTGAGTAACGAATAACTTGCCGCATAGTTTAAAAACTTTATTATTTATTACGTTATAAAAACTTTTTTTCTCGATATTTTGTTTCAGTTGACCGTATTTGCGTTTTATAAGTTATAATCGGTTTGCATAACTTTTATAAGTTATAATTTTATGTGAACATATGCAATGTACTTGAATATATAGAATTTTTCTTCTTTAATTATCTCTGTTGTTTGCATTTTGTAATAAAATTATTGTTTCATCACAAAAAAGCGATTTGTACCTTGCTAGCGAATATTCGCTAAAACCTAAAAAAATTTCAGCCAACAGCGATTACTCGCTAACGAACAGAGAATGACACGTGATCTTCAATAGCGACGATTTTTTCACTGCATGAATTTGCACCTTTACTTGCGCAAACGAATATACCCAAAAGTATCGGAGTGTACAAGCGAAACCGATCACGCGAGTTCGCGGTAAAGAAGAAAATCAGCGCAACCGTTCACCGTCGAGAAAGAAAGAAGGAGCCCTTTGATTTCTACGATCATTCTACAACGGCAAGATCATCAACGCGGAAAGGATTTGCGACGATCGAACGAGAAATCGATTGTTCCCTCGTATACGGACTCGAGCGAAAAGCGAACGAGGCGAACGACGCCCGTTGGACGACGGTCGCTTATCCGATAACAAAGAGAAGAAGGGTGGAGGAATGAGAAGAGCCTCAGCTTCCGGTAGCTTCGAATCTCCCGCCGGCTCTCTCGCGTTCTCCAAAATGGCCGCCGCGGTACTCCCTCCCCCCTCACGCTACCTCGCGCGATCTCCCTCTTTCTCTCTCTCTCTCTCTCTCTCTCTTTTTCACGCATGCATATATACTCTTTCTCCTCGTCACACACATTCTTTCTCTCTCTCTCTTTCTCATACATACATATGACACACGCATTCGCCCGTCGCCGAGCGTGCTCGTGCGTGTAAAGTCTCTCGCATGCGCGCAACACGCACGCGCGCACGCCCGCCACTCTCCCAAAAGCATCCTTTACGTTTCACGCTGTACGAAGGCACTCCTTCCTCCTTCTCCATCTCGACCGTCACCTCCTCCTCCGCCTCCTCCTCCTGCTCCGCCTGCTGCTTACTGTTCCCGCTGTCGTGGTGTTGATCGTCTCCTCCCCGATCGTGGCACAAAAGAACCGAGAGAGAAAACAGCAAATGTGTTGTGGACGATGGACTCCTTCTCTCCCTCTCACCTCTGCGAAGATTCTTCTTCAGGATTATTCTTCGCCTTTCGAAGACACCGCGCCCCCCTTCCTCTATCCTTGATAATTTCGGAAGATGCAGAAGAACTTTACTTCTCTTCTTCTCTCCTTGCCATCGGTCGTAGAAAAACGAAGAATGTCCACTATCCGGAGTTTGCTAATGTTCGAGATAAGAAGGAACGTTCCCGAACGACGATAGGCCACCATAGGTATTTGCTCAGCCAGCAGAGATCTTTCCTCTCGATCGCGTAGTAGATCCAAACGACACGCCGGTCGTAGCGAGAAAGTTGGTTTCCCTCGCGGGGACTTTCCCCGCGAAGGGGCAAGAAGATGGTGAGCACACGGCGGTGACACCCGATTGCTCACGTCGCTCATTGGCAAATTTAATATAAAATTTTTTAACTGGCTGTTCCAAGAGAAAAATTGCACTGTGAGAGTGGCTGCGGTCATTTCAATTGCAGAGCGTGGTCAAACGGCACGCTCCCAGTGGTGATGTACAGCGAACTGCGCCCCCCCTCGCGAAGGCGAAAGGGGGTGGCTGGCCGAGAGCGAGGGGCGGGGGCGTGGGGGATTAGCACTCGTCATCCTCGGCTAGGGAGGGAGGGCAGGCGATTGAGGAGCTTCAAAACTGGTTGTTGACGGCCATGATCTGACAGCCGGCGTGCACGTGGTCCATGACCTGCTCCTTAAGCCGGCACACGTGCTCCTTGAGCTTGTGCACGATGCCGCTCAGCTCGGTGTTCTCGCCCTTGAGCATCTTGACCTTGTCCTCGAGCCTGGAGATGCGCTCGAGCTTGCGCCGTCGGCACTTGGAGGCGGCCACGCGGTTCCTCTGCCGCTTCCTCTCCAGCTTGATCTTCTCCTGGTTCTCCATGTCGATAGGCGACATCGGCGGCGTGCT